>LYNE01000718.1:17355-37870 GCA_001662545.1 Rosa x damascena
AAGACAAAAATACAAAAAGAGAGTAATGCGTCGCGAAGGACGCAGAGATATCAGCGACTAGCCGCGAGCGAATGGCCGTGAATGTTCGCAAGGGTCATTTCGCGAACGCTTTTCTAGCAAGCAACGATCACGTGAAGCAGGGCTCGCCGATATACATCGCCTGGGCCTTGCCAGCAAGCTTCGCCAGAAATTTCCAACAAGATATGCATACTCTGAAGCGAAGTCGATCTGAGGCCAGCGCGCGGTCTTCAATGGACAATAGGCCAACCCCAGTGGCCGACGTCGAGGTTGAAACAAGACGAAGTCTTTCAAAGCTAAATCAAATTGCAGGAGATGACACATCCTATCAGGTTAATCTTCCACTACTGCTGCGAAGATCAAGTTCAATTTTCGGGCAATAGTTGTTGTTTGTCTTCTGCGATGATTAGTTGATCTTCTGTGGGCTATTCTGTTGAATTTGCATCACAAGTCTGAGAACATGAGATATGCACACAAGGTGTTTGATGGAATGCCTGAGAGAAACCTCCTATGGAGATGACGTGCGTAGACTTTGGGGGCAGAACTGTTGCCTTAAGATTACAGAGGAGGATTACAATCCTCAACATAACACACTAGAATTCTCGTGATGGTGAACAGATTTCATGAGAAGGGTGGTAGCAGAGTGTTCCTTCGCTATTGCTTAACAAATTCAATCTGGGACGTTGCCACAAGTCTGCGGATTGATAATCTGGACGCTAGCAAGTGGCTTTAGTGGAAGTAGGCCAATTGCATTGGCAGCGTACATTGGTTCACACAGAAGGGGAATACATGGGGTGCTGCATAGCTCTAGTTTGTTTTGCAGGTTTCAGAGGTTCAGAGCCAACTTGTGGCTTTTGCCTACATATATATAACTATATTTCAGTGCCTACTTAGTGGCTTTAGTTTTCTAAGAAGTACATGTCAGGCCATCATACTTCAGCAATCTTCCGAAGACAACAAAGAAAATATGGTAGCAGTACATCCTTTGTATCCAAGAATTAATGGGTCAAGTTTGATGGCTATATATTATCATACTCATTGATTTAGAGGAAGCTTTCTTAAGCTTACATAATTGAGAATGTCTATTGTCATCGTCAAGAAGGAATATTTGAAGAAAAGTAGTGATAAAGGCCTCCTAGCACTACCTATTTTGTCCTAACCTAATGTGGCTACTACCCATACATCGCTAGAGCAACAGAGGCTTAAAACCAATTTTTTGGTTGACCTAAATGCTGAAACATGTTTTCATTGCCTTCCTTTTATTGTCATAGAGTTCAGAAGCATTCTTTCCATCAAAGTATGAACATTGACAAAGCTCTGGATTCTTCAAAGCATGAAAACTCCTGCCAACATGGAAGTCTCTCATGAAGTCTGCTTTCTTGGGAGGCAAACCAATTCCCAGGTTTCTTTATCTGTAGCTTCACACTATAAATGTTCTTCAATCATGGTTACTGTGATTTTATATATTCGAATATTATACACTTGTGTGTGTGTGTGTGTGTGTGTGTATATATATATATATATATATATATATATATATATATATGAGGGAGGGATTTCAAAATTCTTTGGCATGATCAAGACTTGTTTAAGTGTCCTAGTATCACCCAGGCCAATACTTGTGGCCACGAAATTTTACAAAGATTTTACTTTTTGATGATTTAATGCCAATTATAGTGGCAGTGCGGAGAAGGACATTGCATAGCTCTAACCTTCTTGCAGGTTTCAGAGTTGCAGAGCCAACTTGTGGCTTTTCATTTGCATATTTATTGGAATGCCTACTGGTTAGCGTCAACATTATGGAGAAGGGATAATTAATTAAGTTGCTTGGTCACCATCCCTTCTTGAGAGCTACATATGAAGTGGTGAAAAGAATATGATTGAGTGTTATACATACTTTGTATATACTGGTTGGAAGCAACAAAGCCCGTGGAGAAAGCATTGCTACATGCTCACTGATAATGATTAGAGGACAAGATTCTTTGGAGCGTGAAGCTAAAGATTGGTGAGTTGTCAACTTGTTGTTTTGAGAGGCTTTGGTACAAGATAACAACACCCAGGAAGAAAATGGTTCCTCCATTTTCTTTGGGAAAATTCTCCATTTTCTTTGGGAAAGGCTTGAACTAAACATGGTCCATTGTATCTAAAACCAACTTGGGGAATGCTTCTAGATTTTTGTGGTCCTTCATGAAAGCTTAGGATTCATGGGCCTTGATCTTTTGAGATGAGAATGTCATTAGCTTGCATGCATCTTCGAAAAGGTTTCAGCAAAATGGTCAATTTTTGAAGTACAATTCAAGGCTAGCAAGGTCTGAGAGAATGTTTCTTTATGGCCCTGAGCAATGATGCCTATTTTGTCGTGCAAGTCTAAGAGTGAAGTTCATACAATTAAGATCATGAAGAAAGAGCAATGATTTGAGCTGTTCGTCCAAAGTCATGAGTTCATGACTAGGTTGGTGCAAACTAGTTTCTGATTGAAGAGTACATGAAGTTCACTACTACAAAAAGAAAAATAGCCTGGATAGGCTTAATGAGCTTAGCTGGAAACTATCAAAGCTAATTGTGATCAAGCTAAATATCCAAATTTTATGAGTTTGATCATTAACGGTCAAGGCCAATACTTGTGGCCTTTCTATCATATCAAATATTGATCATTTTGCTAGACATGTAGTAGCATACTGTTGAACATGATGGCAAAATTCATATGCAGCTGAGGACCACTAAATGAAGCAAGTTTTTCATTCAAGTTAATGATACATCTTGGAGTGCAACGAAACTCACTTATGCGAAAGATCCGCCACATTATTGGTGAAATTCTGCTTAAAACTAGTTTAGAGTTTTTTGTAAGGGCCAAATCCAGTGGCCTCAATGTAAAACTAAGAATGTTTGGAAAGCACGCACATTAATATAGTCAGCAAAGTGACTTTCACACAGGCAAAATGGTTCCAATGTCTACTTAACATATCACACCGGCATAGATGGGGCAGTATTTCCAAAACTTTGTGGCATTAGTTTAATGCCAAACTCTACAAGTTAAGACTTGTTTAAGTGTTTTAATACCAACAAGGCCAATATATGTGGCCTGTTATTTTTGGAAGCATCCATTCTATCTTAACATATTAGACCAAGTCTTCATAGGCGGATTGCTAGGAAGGTGGTTATTACTGCTGTTTGGGTCCAAAACCAGTTGGCGTGCAAACTGTCTCTTTTGAGCGTGTGCGCAGGCATGCCAGCACTTTGAGGTGCAGTCGTCGGGGGAGTCCCTTGACCTGACTTCTTCTTCAAGCGTTGTGGACGAGGAGAGTACCAACCTCGCACAAGGTTCTTCTCTAGCTTTCCGAGAAAGGACTTTTTGCCGTACGGATAAGGACTTTGGATGTGATCTCTTCGCATCACCGAATCGATACTCAACGTTGTAGGCTGAGCAGAGCAATCACTGGGAAGTTTGGAGAAAGCACGGGTTTCGCTAAAGCGTGACTTTAGCTTCGATGGGTTGCAAGGGCGTTACCTTTGCTTCGCTGGTTGAGAGAGTCTCGGTGGCAATGGTACTGGCAGTCGGCTCTTGGAGAGACTAGGACTGGAAGTACGGTCGCTGGGTTGATCTAGTGAAGCTGACAATCGGCTCTTGGAGAGACTAGGGCTGGCACGCGGTCACCGGGTTTCAACGAGGTTGAAGGTTTGCTCCGGGGAGGCTTTGTAATCGCTGGGATTGATTGATTTTTGAGAGAGAGGTCTTTTCTTTGTCCTTGAAACCAGGTATTTATAACTAGGGTTTCGACTGTTCCTTGCTATAGAAGGATTATTGATTGAAGTTTCCTATTCAATCTCTGTTACTTGACTCCAATAAGGTTTTGTTTTCCTTATGGACCACGGAATGGGCGAAGCTGTAACCCAAACCCAAACCCAAGCAGGCTTATTTTTGGGCCGCAGGTATCGGCCCGCTGTGCTAAATCCACTAAAGGATCTTGCCAAAATTACTTTTGGGCTCAAACATTGCCCCCCAGGCCCCGAAATCAGGCCTGCGAAGATGTAACTGATTGAAGGGGGCTAAAACGATACGCCGATTGCTTGAAACGATATCTTTAATGAGGGTTGCGTCCTTTCGCTTATGAAAACGCCTTTCTGTCGTATCGTTTCCCTCACAAAATTTCTTATTTAAACCCGCAGCCACTTCAGACCTGTCACATCAGAAACTCTTTTAGTCTCGTAAACCCAGAAACCCTCTTACCGCCAACATCTTCCTCACAGAATCCCAGAAATGGCTCCCCCAAAGAAGATAGTCATCGATCAAGAAGAAGAACTAAATGAACAGGCTGCCCACTCTTGGGGAACCAGCATCGGTGCCCGCATTTGTCTCCACACTACTATCCAGAGACCCCTACTCCTCTAATTCTCAAACCACCATGTCAGATTGGGCCCAGCGCCGCGAGACTCTATCCCGGCCGACTCCATCGCCTTCTATGGCCTGCCCGTTCGTCGGCCCATTCCAGTCCTCCGAAGGACTCCTGGAGATTTCAACAGTTGGGGTGCCCAGAATCATCGAGCAAAAATAGGGCAGTGGCCATCCTCTATCAGCGCAGCGGAGCTTTCCTGGTATCGCGAAGCACGAACACGAGATCTGGCTAGCTGGAACGCGGCAGGTATCGCTCACACTATCGATCTCTGTTTTCGTCTTCCGCGCGGTGGCAATTGTTCACCGCTCGCTGCCTTTCTCTGTTTTTGGAACACCGCCACAAACACCTTTGATTTTCGATTTGGCCAAATGAGTATCACTTTACTGGATATTCTCACCATCACTGGCCTACCCATTGATGGCGAGCCTTATCTGCATGGCCAATTCAACTCTGTCACTTTCACTTCAACCATGGCCCAAAACGGCCGCAGCGCTCACAGCGGCTCTTATCCGCGGTGGCTGTCTTATTATAGCCGGGAGCACAATGCGACTGGCGGAATTGCTTTCTTAGAGTACTGGCTCTGTAAGTTCATCTTCTGTACTTCCTCCTGTAAGCCCACTGGTACTTGGACTCTTCTGGCAACGGCCCTCTACAATGGCCGCCGTGTCGGGCTCGGACAACCTGTGTTAGGCGCCCTTTACCGCACTCTGTACCAGGCCACTATGTATCCTTTTGAAACTAGCACCTCTGGCCCTTTTTGGATCCTGGACTTCTGGATCCAAACTTATTTTCCACATTTTCGTCGCGATGACATCCCACTGCTTCCACCGGCTGACCAACTCTTGGGTCAATAGCTCAGCCGCGAGGAAAAGTACTCATCCCCTCCTTACTCTGAGTGCTTCACATATCTGTACCTTCTGCATGAGATGCCCTACTGCAATTTAGTACTGGGTAGAAGATTCCCAGCTCCGCTTGAAAAAGGATTCCTCCCTGGTGCTCCTCGCTACAGCGATCGCTCGCGCTTGGCCTTTCACCGTGCGATCTCCTGTTCAGATAATAGGATCACTGCCGAAGAACTTAGTTATGAGCTTTACGCTCCTAACCATTTCACTCGCCAATTCAGCCTCGTCCAATTAGTGCCATTCCCCCTGTATGATGCCTGGAACTACAACACCTCTTGGCGTAGATTTGGGCCCCCTTCTGGGCCTTTGCCAGTACAAAGCATGCTTACACTGGTTGATCTTCCTAATTGGGCTAAGGACATCGATGCCGTGGACGGGACTGAAGAAGGATACAAGGAATGGTGGGCAGAAGTTTTTGTCAATTGCTGGAGACAACGGTATGACGAACTCTTCGCGACCATCTTTGGGGAACTGAGATATCCCTATGCTGTTGACATTGAACTACTTGCTCACTTTCCTGAAGACGTTGCACAATCTTCGCCTCCTCCTGAGCCGGCTCCGCAACCTGTGCGAGCCCCACGCCAAGCCCAGGCTCGTATCGTCATTCGCGAGCCCCCTCAAGAGGTAAGTATCTTTGTTTATATCTTATTCCTTCTTTCACTCTTCCCTTTTAACTCAACCTTTGCTGCACCAGGGGAGTGTGCCACCTTCTGGTAGTCGCGCAGATAATGCTTCCCCAGCCACTGGCCAGTTCGGGAAGCAAAAAACAGTAATAACGGAGCCTGAAGTCGAAGATTCCTCTTCCGACGATGATGACCCGCAAAAGGTAAGAACTTTCTTGTTTCCAAAAAAGAAAACAATGCTCTCTTTCCAAGTCAAGTCTAATCCTTTGACCCCGGTAGATCGCCACTATCTTGGCTCGCAAGCGCAGTCGTTCTGACCCTCGAACTGATCCGTGGGTGGAAGATGAACCAATCGCTGATCGACTGGTAAGAAACTAAAAGTGCATATTGGAATCTTCTTTTCATTTTGTGCGACCATATAACAGTCCTCGCTTTCAGGTTCGTCATAGGTCCTCAAGACAAACTGGGGAAGGCCCCTCAGCTGCTAGTTAAGGCACCTCTGCTTCACAGACCCAAGCGCCCACTGGCTCCAATAATCCTCCACCTCTTGCCAGCGTTGCGAGCAATATGCAATTGGCCCCGATCCCAGTGTAGGTCATAGATGATAGCTCGCCTGAAGTGGAAGAGAGAATGCCTCCTTCAGATGCACCTAATGAGGAACCAAACGCCACACCTGTCCTGGCACAGATAACGCCTGACCCAATTCCTGGCGAGGCGGTTCAAGAAACCGTGCCGTTAGCAACCCTTCGCGAGCCTCCGGCTGCAGAGGTACGTTTCTATTTAACAAGCATGATGTCCTGATTCTTGTCTTATTCTTTGGGCATTCTAATGATTTCTCCTTAAAACCAGAATCTTGGTCCTGTCGGGGAAGAAGCTGTAGCTGTGGAAGTACCTAACGCCAATCCGGCTGACCCAGCTGGTGAAGAGGTAGTTAACCAAGAGCCTGCTCCCCATGCCCCTGAAGCAGGAGAAGGGGTGAACGTCGAGCCGGCGCTGGAAGCGATTCCTGTCGTGGAGCCTCTTAAAGCTCCTGCTGCTGCAGCCCCAAATCCATTGCCTGTCCCTCCTTCCAGACTAGAAAGGCTATCTCGCGTACTTGAGGTGACTCCTCCCGGAGTTATAGATGAAGCCAGGGACGGACTTCACCGTCTTTTGAGTCCCGATATCCTGCTACCTGGCGCATCCGTCAGGGCTCTGGAGTATCTGAGGGTTCTTAGTCGCGAGCAAGCCATCACAGAGAACGAGTTCATTGAGATAGACGAACTGCTACAGAATCTCCCCCAGTGGCTTAATGAAAGAGCGGCCGTGACTGCGCAAGCCAGACAAGCCCAGGCCCACTATCAGGGCCTCGCCGAACAAATGGACTCCTCTCGTGACTTTCTAGGAGATAGGGCTACCCTTGTTAGAGACTTGCCGATCATGCAAAATCATCTCCGGTCCCAAATCCAAGATCTTCAGGCCCAATTGACTGCTGTGACGGCCCGGCTTGAGCATGAGGAACCCTTGCTGGAGCAACCCCTAGCGGCCTCTGAAATACTATCTCAGAACCTAGCTCAAGCTCGCGAGGCGGTCCGACAGGAGGAGCGAGCCGCTGCCGATGCCAGTTTTCGCTTGGACGAACATTTACTTCGTTTAACTCATGCGAGCCGAAAACTTTAGGCCTCTAGTGTTAGGCCCATTTTGTAAGAACAATATTATTATTAATAATTTAAATATTTAGCCCACTTCGCTTGGCCCAAATATATGCTCAAATTTTCGAGCAGTTCAGCGTTTAATTTGCCTTTATTGCTATTGAAACTGTTTGAAAAGATAATCTCTAAATGGAGCAGTTACCTTCTTGAAGACTGCCCCGCTTCCCATGCGTTTTCAATTTCCTTCATTTCCGAGATCCTAGCATTCAATTCCATTGACACTCTTATTGATGACGTTGAAAATACTTCAACCGCCCATCGCATGGTTGAGGCTACTGAGATTGGCCCTATAAATACCTATACTTTGGAGAAGTGATAAACACAAGCAAATATGGCTTTCCCAGAGACAGTTTCGCAAGCCTTACTTCTCTTCCTTCAGCTTCTGAAATGCTCTCCTCACGATCTCACCCTTAGCTTCGAATTCCTAGGCCTTATGGCTTAATCTCAAAACCTGGATAGGTCTTATGGCCTAATCTCAGGTCTAGCCACATGTCTTTGGTCTCTGGAAATCCGGATGGGATTCACCGGTTTCAGTTAGACTGAAGAACACGCGGCTCTCCTAACGCAGCGGAATCAAATTCTGAGGGATCCCTCTCCTCAGATTTTTCACGTGGAGCAAGAAGGAGAAGGGCGGAAGGCCACTCAAGGCCTATACCATTCTTCTTCCGCAGCCTACCTCCGGGGTCTGACTATCAGGCTTCCGTTTCTCCCCTGGAGGTAGATGTGGCTGTGAGTCGCGCTCTCTCTGAAGACCATCTCCATCCCGGAGGATAACCAACTGGAAGGGTTGCGATGGATTATTTCCTTCCCTCTTCCTCCGGTACAGATGATAGCAGCTGCGACTCAGATCAGAGGAGGGATGTGGGTGAAGAGAGGAAGAGCACGAGTGGTCATAGCACAGCCCCCTTGTCGCCACAAGATCCAGAAACTCTTAGAAGATCTGCAATCCTTATGATTTTTTAAGCCACTTTTGGCCTTATAACTGCGAATGTAACTGTTTCGATTTGTACTGCCTTTGGCCGCAAAGCCACTTTATGAATGAATGTTTCTTCGAGCACAATGAGAAAAATTGTTATAAAATAAGGCCTCATGTATAGGCCATCATGTATATTCTTAACACACATTGTCAAGGATGATGAAAGAAAGAAAGTTACAACAAAAACAAAAGATGAAATTGTTATAAAATAAGGCCTCAACTAAGGCCTGGATGTATAGAGTGTTGCCCCCTTAGTGTTCGTAGGTGAAGCAAATACATGAGACTAAGGCCACAGGAAAAGGCCTGAATATAGATAGATGATGCGAGTCGATGAAGATTATGGTTGCCCCCCCTGTCTGAGAAGCAGGTTGATCCGGTGGATCCTCGAACTCCCAAACACTAGGGTAATATTTCTTCAAGAACCGCCTGTTGATGGGATTGTGATGGATGTCGCCATCCAAATCTTTGAGGTGAAAAGCCCCGCGCTCCATAATACGGTGAACAACAAAGGGTCCCTCCCATCGTGGAGTCCACTTACCGCGACCGGTCAATTTCTCGCCAAAGGGCAAAGCAGCTTTCCTAACAAGCTCCCCCTCTTTGTAACTACGGCCACGCGTCCTCTTATCATAGGCGCCGGCGATTCACTGTTTTTCCATCACTAAATTATCCAAAGCCGCTAAGCGCTACACGCTCAGATCTTCGTGTTCTTGCCACATTGCCTGGACATAATCTTCACCGATCAAGTGATGCTGATCTTGTACGCGTAAGGATTGAACGTTGAGTTCCAAGGGTAAAACTGCATCATGGCCAAACATTAGTGCATAGGGTGTTGTAGCAGTGGGATTCCTCTTGGAGGTGCGATAAGCCCATAGTGTCTCATACAATGTGTCGTGCCATTGGCGAGGGTTTTCAACCAGCATCTTCTTTACCAGGGTAATAATAATCTTGTTACTGGCCTCCGCTTGACCGTTGGACTGAGCGTAATATGGAGTGCTGTGGATGAACTGGATGCCCAATTCGTTGACAAGTTGCTCGACCGCAGCTCCTATAAATGCTGCTCCCCTGTCTGAAACGAGCACTTCAGGGATACCAAACCTGCAGATGATGTTATGAAAAATGAATTGGCGAATGGTGGCACCTGAAGCCTCTTTCAAAGGCTCAACTTCTACCCACTTGGTGAAGAAATCAGTAGCCACGATGATGAACTTGTGTTGGAGAGAGGAGTGGGGGTGAATCATCCCAATCAAGTCCAATGCCCAGCCCCGTGCAGGCCACGGTTTAATAATAGGTTGCATGGGAATATTGGGGATATGTTGGACTAGACCATGTGCCTGACAGTCTTGGCATCCTTTGGCGAATGTGATACAGTCCTTCAAAATGCTGGGCCAATAATAACCATGTCTCCTGATGAGCCAACGCATCTTAGATTCCACTTGATGGGCTCTGCACACTCCTGTGTGTGCTTCGTGCATTAATCGCTTTGCTTCGCGTCCATAGACACACTGGAAGTCTATGCCATCTTCCCCACGTCGGCCACGTCGGCGCAGCTCGTCACCCCTGAGGAAGTAATTTAAGGCAAGAAAGCGAATCTTCCTGTCTGTTGTAGGGTCTGGTTGTTTAAAGTAGTCGATCAACGTAATGCGCCAATCGACGTCAATAGGCTCTAGGACCGCGACGACCGGATCATCAGGCGGGTCAGCCCGAGTGAGCCATGAAGGCAGTGTGCGGCGCTCGACTTTCAGAATGCGCTCGCGAACCCCATACTTCAATGTAATGCCTGTAGCCAGCTGAGCGAGTTCATTGGCCGCGAAATTGCTCTCGCGAGGGATGTACTCCAAATCCGCATCATCAAATTGATCCAGAAGCTCAATGGCGCGATTCAAATATGGTACGAGCAAACAACTTACACACCTGTATTTCTCTTGAAGCTGATTTATCACGAGCAGAGAGTCGCCACGTACCTGAACGTCTCTCACTCCCAATTCCAGTAAGACTTCCAAGCCAATAATAAGGGCCTCATACTCTGCTTAGTTGTTCGTACACTTAAACTCCAATTGGAAAGAGTAAGAGAAACGATCGCCCGCTGGGTTCTCCAGAACAATCCCTGCCCCTGCTAATGTTTCAGTTCTTGAGCCATCAAAAAATAATACCCAAGGTTGCAAGGAGACTGTGGCTTGATACCATATGGCGTACTCTGGAATGCACGCCAAATCTGGTCGAGTTGTAGTTGCGGTCGCTATCTCTAACTTATTCACTGTGGGGATATCCAACATAGGGTGATGTGCCAGAAAGTCTGCGATGGCCTGTCCCTTTACTGCTTTCTGGGAAACATATTGTAGCGAGAATTCGGACAGGGCCAGTACCCACTTGCCAATGCGGCCTCTCAGAATAGGTCAAGACAACATGTACTTGACCAGGTCGGTTTGAGCGATGATGCAAGTAGTAAAGGATAACATGTAGTGTCGCAACTTGCATGCTGAGAAGTACAATGTAAGACACATCTTTTCCATAGGAGTATACCTTGTTTAGCAATCTGTAAGTGTCCTACTGAGGTAGAAAATGGCGTGCTCGATGCCTTCCTCATCATCCTGGGCGAGTAGGCTGCCAATGGAAGCCTCAGCTGCTGAAATATATAACTTCAATGGAAATCCAGCTCTCAGGGGAACAAGTACTGGCGGGCTCGCAAGGTAGGCCTTGATTCTATCGAAAGCCTCTTGATGTTTAGGCTCCCATACAAACTCATTCTGACCTTGCAGCTTCAGCAATGGAGAGAAGGGCTGGATTTTACCTGCAGAGTTAGAGATGAAACGTCTTAGAAAGTTGATCTTACCCAACAAACGCTGCAATTCCTTTTTCGTTCGCGGAGGGGATGCATTGATGATTGCGCTTGCCTTGTCTTCAGGGACCTCAATCCCTCTCTGATGGACAATGAATCCCAGAAAATCTCCTGCTTGAACTCCAAAAACGCATTTAGCGGGATTCATTTTGAGCTTGTGTTGCCGCATGCGCTCGAATACCTTTCTGAGATCTGTGATGTGGTCTCCTCTCTTTTGAGACTTCACAACTACGTCATCGATGTAAACCTCTAAAATCTTCCCCAGGATGTCATGGAAGATCAGGTTCATGGCTCTCTGATACGTTGCTCTGGCATTCTTCAGTCCAAAAGGCATAACCACATATTCAAAAACACCCGCGAACCCAGGACACCGGAAAGCGGTTTTATGTCTGTCTTCTTCCGCGACCGGAATCTGGTGATACCCTGCGGTGCCGTCCATGAAGGACAACAATTCATGTCCTGCTACGGCATCTACTAACATATCCGCGACCGGCATGGGGTAGACATCTTTAGGTGTAGCGATATTAAGGTCTCTGTAGTCTACGCAGACCCTCATCTTGCCATTCTTCTTGCGAACAGGCACTATATTAGATGGCCATTGATTGTATTTGGCTACCTTGATAATGCCCGATTTATGCATTTTTTCGACTTCCTCCTTGACAAGGACTTGGGTTTCTGAGTTCATTCTTCGTGGCTCTTGTTTCACAGGCCTCTTGTCAGGAAGTGTTGGCAGTTGATGGCAAACCAAGTCCGGTGACAGGCCGGGCATGTCCTCATACTTCTCCGCAAAGCAGTCTTTGAACTCTAGTAATAAGGCAATGAGCCTCTGTTTCTCACTAGGCTCTAAGTAAGTGCTGATAGCCACTTCTATAGGCTCATCTGCTGTTCCAAGATTGACCTTCTCGGTAGGGTCTCTGACCTTAGGAGGTGTATCGTCCAGCGCTGCCGGAGCACGCTGGATATCTACTGCATCTTCTTGTTCCTGATCAGAGAGTTCTTCATTGACGGCCTCTAAGGTCGCGACTCGATCATAGGCCTCTTTTTCCACTAAGTACGATGATAGTCTTTCGTACAGCGAGTGGAAGGCCTCTGTCCCTTCCTCTGGGAGGTCATAATCCATTAATCATTTAAGGGTTTGGGCACAGCGTGGTCAGGCCTTTCCAAGCCTTCTTTTGCGAGTGTAAGCCCCCACTGTGCCAATTCAGAGGCCATCACCCTTGTGGGGCAGCCTTTGTCATCGATGCCACTGACCTGCAATGGAGTGATAGGCTCCAAATAGTACCTGTCATCTACATAATTCACGGAAACTGGGAATGGACGAGGATCCGCTTTGATCACCTCAGCTTTATCTGTCTCCCTGTTCCACATAATTAGTTCCTGATGGAGGGTTGACGGAACACAGTAACTCCGGTGGATCCAGTCTCTGCCTAGAATAGCACTGTAGGCCACATAACAATCTGTCACAAAGAAAGCATAAACTCCCTCTGCAGGGCCAACCTTAATGCGTAAGAAAAGTAATCCCAGGGTCTTTGTTACAGTCCCCGCGAAGTTCTTGAGCGTGAGGGACATAGACTGGATTTTCTCTTTCTTGATTCCGAGCAAGTGCATGGTCCTGGTAGTGATGACATTAACGGCAACTCAGGTATCAACCATGATCTTGCTAACTTTGGTGCCGCCAACTTCTGCTGTGATATATAGAGGTCTCATGTGTTGGACCATAGCAGGTGTTGGCCTGGTGAAGCTCATGAAGAATTCTTTGCTGGGAGCATCCTCCGTTTCAAGAAAGACAGCCTTTTCCACAGGTGTCGTGACTGTCGATGTGATCTGCAAGGGCTGTGCACTACTTTCCTCAGCTTCTACGCAGTCCTGAGCTGCGACCGGTAATGCATACCTCGCAGGGAGCACGTAAACCATGTTGCAAGACGTGTCAGTCATATCTATCTCCTCCATGTCATCTTCCAGGTTAAGCTGGGATTCGTTGACAGGGGTGTCAGTGCTGAATTGCTTAGCCAACCGGTCTACCAACGACTCCTCTGTGAGGCCTTTTACCTCACACTGCTTGTGTTCCTGTATCACGGGAGCCTGCTTAGGGGAGTCTGACTTCGGTTCCCTTGCTATGGGAGCGACTACTACACTCTGGACCTTTTTTGGTCTCCACTGTAAAGTATCGGTAGTCTTGTCCTTGCCCCCTAGTCTCTCAAAAATCGAGGATTTAGCTTCTGGTTCTTCGAGAAACAACCTGCGCCTGACATGTGGTCGCCGAGTCGGCGAACTCTCCTTTCGAGCTAGCGGAGGTGTTCTCTCCTCAATGATCCTGCAAAAAACACTGGGCTTAGATGCCCCTGTTGGTGAGCTCACTTGTCTTTGAAGGCTGCGGGGAGCCATTAATGGCTTAGCAGCTAGTGCCTCCATCTCCTTCTGATACTGTTCAGGTGATTTGACCAATTGCGAAGGCTTGATCAGGCCTTGGTCCAGAGCCTCTAGCGTGCACTTGGCTTCCCCAAACCTGCGCTGCAGTTTTCTCTTCTTGGAAGTGCTTATTTTCACTGCCTTCCCCTTTTCCCTGGTGTACCACTTTTCTTCCTTGATGGTGGCGACTGGCGCAGGCGGGATGTAGGACTTGGTCAGAATGTCTTTGTGCTTGTTCGTAGCCTTCTCCTCTTGTTTCTGATCAACCGCGGCTGCTCTCAGCTTCTTGAACAAATTGGAGTCCTTTGGGGATGGTGGTGACTCCATTTTCTCTTTTTCTCTTGGGCTAGAAGGTTGATAGTTTTGCGATGGCGAGGCCCACTTGATGGGCAGGAAAGAGCCAAAATGAAATGTCTGCTCGACCTCTTCATGTGACACTTAGATGCCACACTCTTCTTTGCATCGCGAGCATAGGACCACGGGTGAAGCTTGACCAACCAGTTTAACTTTCTTCTTTGCAGGGGTCTCATCCTCGGCAGACTTTCCTTCTCGCCCCTTTGTACTCAAATCCAAGGTTGGTTTCCTTTGATTCTGCTTGGCCCAGTTCACATCGACCATATTGATCCCAGTGTCAGGAAAAGTGTTCAGGTCTACAAGCGCTGCCGCCGTTACTGGAGCTTCCACCTGCAAACTGCCATTATTAAACCATACTTGAATCTGGTCTTTGAGCTTCACACAGTCCGCGGTGTTGTGATTCCACAAGTTGTGGAATTTGCAGTACTTCTTCCCTTTCAGCTGGTCTGGTCGAGGAAAAGGTCCAAAGTCGGTCTTCACCATCTTCGCGGCGATCATCTCATCCAGAATCTCATGTGCCTTATTGGCATCATATGTATATGTCGCGAATTCAGGTTTGGTGAAGGCCATCGATTTGAGCTTGACAGGTTCCTTGGAAATTTTCAATTGCTTCAGGGCTGGATTCTTCCTCCCGGTTAGTTCATAAGCAGCGATATCATTCTACTCTTCCTCATCGTCATCCTGAACCACTTCTTCACTGTGATGATGGTAGTAAGGGTCATAAGTAGCCGGCTGGTAGCTCAGGGCAGCCACGATGCGATGTTTTCCTGGTACATATGTCCCTTTAGACGCATTCTTCCTTGCTTCAGTTTCTCTAAGGAGATGTTCAAAGATGCCCACCTCTGTGATGAGTTCTCCCATTGACTGGATCATGCTGCCATGTTGCTTCTTTCGCTGACGAGGTTCCAAACCCTTGACCGCCAGCTTGACTAACTCTTTCTCAGGCAGGATGACGTTCAGCTTGGCTTTCTGAATTTGGAAGCGATGAAGATAGGCCACAGCGGATTCTGTAGGCTGCTGGGCCATCTGAGTGAGAGAAGCCAAGTCAACCTTAGGCTCAATGGCTCCGAAGGTTTCTCAGAAAAGCATTTCCATTGCGGGCCAATCCGCCACTGTTCCTAGTCGAAGCTTGGAAAACCATCTAAAGGCAGCTCCCGAAAGAGAAGTGCCAAAGATCCTGCATTTGAGGATATCATCATTCTGGTACTGGCCGCATTGCACCCTAAACCTGGCCAAATGGGTTGCCGCATCCTCGGTGTCTTCCCCTGAAAAAGTAGAAAATATGATATTTTTATAACCCCTGGGAAAGGGCGCGAGCATTATATGCGGCGGGAAAGGTCCCTCATAGACCCCATCCATTTGGGCCCTAGGATTAGCCAGCCTGATCATCTCCTCTACCTCTTCCCGTCTTACATATTCTGGGTCCGGAGGAGGAGGAGGAAGCGTCGCCACAGTATGGCTAGCAGCCTGCAAGGGTATTGCTTGGTTTACAGTCGCTGTCCCTTCTCCTACATGTACAACACGGGTTGTAGCTGGTTGCTGCAGAGTCACTGCTGGCATAGGCGTCTCTTTTGCCAAGGCTGTTATCTTAATCGGGTTACCAGCCTGGTTAATCCCATAATAGCTTCCTGGCAGTTCTTGGTATATGTTTTCTGCCCCATCGCTGTCGTATTGAACGAATGTAGCAGAGTCGGACGAAGCTCCACCAACTTTTGATGCCTGATGCTTCTGTCTGGTGGTCTGTCTGCATGACGAGGTGGCATTTTTTTTGCTGCCGCCGATAACCAGAGCTTGCTCTTTATTTTTCAGTGGTGTAGCAGCAAAGGTTGCGGAAGGTGTAGCGGTATTGTTGCTAACCTTCTCTCGCTGATTTGGCGGCACGTACTTGCCCGAACCAGACGGCTGGCCAAGGGAGCCAAGGATAGCGTTAGGATCCCCTAAAGCTTTGTTCAACACGTCTCTTGCCTGGTTCAATTCGGCTCTCTGCATGGCCACCTCGGTTGCGAGGTTAGCGCCATCCTTGCGAAGACCTGCCATATCTGACGCAGTCTGCTTGGTTTGGTTCGTGATAGCCTTAATGATTTCTTTCTGGCACTGATTCTGCTCACTAGCGATACCTGTGGCATGAGCCCTTACTGCATTCTCTGATTGTGCGATTTGTTGCTTAGTATCTTCTGCATGTCGGGTAATGCGATGGTCTAGTTCTCATATGAGTTGGTCTGTTTTTGCAGTTTCCCTTTCAAAATCAGCGGCTATCTTCTTGCGATGATTTTCAATATTCTCTATGATGATCGCGAACCTTACCTCGTAGGTCGCTCCCTCTGGGATAGGCTTCGCAACGAAAGCCTCTCTTTCTCCACTTTCCACTGTATTGGAGACAGCGGTAGTGATAACAGGCTCACTGGCCTGATTAGTAGTGACACTCTGGCCCTCAGTAGCAGCCGGGTGATTCTCTTCCCGTTCAGTTGACATATCGGGTAATTAGGAATGACGAGAAAATCTTTGAGTCACTTGTTCTTCAGAAAGACCACGACAGTCCACGCGAGAATGCGGTCTGTAACTGGAGGTCTTATGTTTTGAGCAGTTAGCGTAAACCTTTTGGTAAGGGTTTTCGCTTGACTTTCCAATGGCTACGTTCACGAGGAGACACTATTATTGGTGTCCCACTGGGCGCGCCAAAATGTTTGGCTCCAAAACCAGTTGGCGTGCAAACTGTCTCTTTTGAGCGTGTGCGCAGGGGTGCCAACACCGTGGGGTGCAGTCGTCGGGGGAGTCCCTTGACCTGACTTCTTCTTCAAGCGTTGTGGATGAGGAGAGTACCAACCTCGCCACAAGGTTCTTCTCTAGCCTTCCGAGAAAGGACTTCTTGCCTTACGGATAAGGACTTTGGATGTGATCTCTTCGCGTCACCGAATCGATACTCAACGTTGTAGGCTGAGCAGAGCAATCACTGGGAAGTTTGGAGAAAGCACGGGTTTCGCTAAAGCGTGACTTTAGCTTCGCTGGGTTGCGAGGGCGTTACCCTTGCTTCATTGGTTGAGAGAGTCTCGGTGGCAATGGTACTGGCAGTCAGCTCTTGGAGAGATTAGGACTGGAAGTACGGTCGCCGGGTTGATCTGGTGACGCTGACAATTGGCTCTTGGAGAGACTAGGACTGGAGCGCGATCACCGGGCTTCAACGAGGTTGAAGGTTTGCTCCAGGGAGGCTTTGTAATCACTGGGATTGATTGATTTTTGAGAGAGAGGTCTTTTCTTTGTCCTTGAAACCAGGTATTTATAACTAGGGTTTCGACTGTTCCTTGCTATAGATGGATTATTGTTTGAAGTTTCCTATTCAATCTCTGTTACTTGACTCCAATAAAGTTTCGTTTTCCTTATGGACCACGGAATGGGCGAAGCTGTAACCCAAACCCAAGCATGCTTATTTTTGGGCTGCAGGTATCGGCCCGCTGTGCTAAATCCACTAAAGGATCTTGCCAAAAGTAACTGCCAAGCAACATTTTTATCATCTGCGATCAAAGTATCAATTGAGCCTATACAAGTGGCTTTAAAGTGACGTTATCGCGAGACTAGTGCTGACTCAAGACCCCTTCAGTCAAGACGGGGAACTTTAAGTTCGAGGTCTGGGGGGCAATGTTTGAACCCAAAATAACATTTTTTCCCGACAAGGGGGACTCGAAGAAAACCGGGCCAATATCGGTGGCCCAAGCTACATATTTCCTACAAGTTCGAAATTTATTATTTAGAGGCTAAATAAAGCCTACTTGGAGACCAAGCAATCTCGGAGCGAATCGTGATATTCCTTGATTTACTATTAATTATCAAATATTTGATAATTAATGGTGGTCTATTTATTATTGATTATCAAATACCTGATAATTAAATAAGTGATTTGCTGGATTACCAAGTCTTTGCAAGAGGGAAGATGGCAGCATGTAGGAGTAGACTACGTGACCTAGCCATGCAAGGAATCATGGATTCCCATATTTGCAATCAAGCTATTATGGTGGACATGGAACATATATGGAAGGATTTAATTATCCTCCATTGTCCTATATATACAAGTAATCAAGAGCCCATGCAACTAAGGGGTGTGCTGGGCATGCAACATATATGGAAGGGTTTAATTATCCTTTATTTCCATTCAACAAGAAGAGGCCAACACGTGGCTAACATATTATATATATAGTGGCTCATGCATGGGTCAATTAAGCAAGAAATCAAGGGGTCCCACATAGCCATAATGGACGTGGAGCAGTTGGAGGAAGCTATCAACCTTAATTGTGTGAGTATATATATATATATGGTGGTTCATGCATGGTGAGACAATTAAGGAAGGATGGCCCATCAACTATTAGCTGTCAGTAAGATGCACGGAATCATGGTGTTATACAATCAAGTTTGCTCGCGAACGTCAACAAAAAGATATATATACAAGCTAATTGCATGCCGCGAGCTACAGAATCCGGCCTCGCGAAGATATATTTGCATGAATTAAAGATATGTGCATATCCTACTGCATCCAAGAGGAAGATTACGTCCAGGACTCTAAGAGGTGATTAACTGTGCCTACATTCTAGCGGCGACAGAGGCGGATAATATTAATTATTGCCTACGATAATATCAAAACTATTAAGTGTTTTGATTTGATTCAAAGGCCAATAACTGTGGCCTAAAATATAGTATTTCATTCATATTTGGAAGGTGAATCTGCATCAGCCTATATATAGAGGCTAAAGACGATATAGAAGGGACAACCAACTCTCCAATTAATCTCTACGATTACCCAAGTCTCCCCGGAGAAACCTCTCTTATCGGTGACCACACTCCAGTCCCAGTCTCTTCAAGAGCCGACTGTTAGTGCCACCAAACCAACCTGGCGGCCGTACTTCCAGCCCCAGTCTCCCCAGGAGCCGACTGCCAGTACCACTGCCACCAAGACTATCTCCACCAGCGAAGCAAGGGTAACGCTCTCGCAACCCAGCGAAGCTAAAGTCACGCTTTAGCAAAACCCGTGCTTTCTCCAACTTCCCAGTTATTGCTCTGCTTAGTCTACAACACTAAGTAGCGATTCGGTGAATGCAAGAGACCACAACCAAAGCCCTTATCCGTAAGGTAAGAAGTCGTTTTCCGAAAGGCAAGAGAAGAACCTTGTGACGAGGTTGGTGCTTTCCTCGTCCACATCGTTTGATCAAGAAGTCAGGTCAAGAGACTCCCCGACGACTGCACTCTACGGTGCTGGCACGCTCGTGCACTCAAAAGAGACAGTTTGCAGCAGACTGATTTTGGAGCCAAACAACATGTTTGCTTTAACTGATTTATTTGGGAGGTTTTGTTTTGATCTCCCTCCTTTGTACTCTCTTTTTCCTTTTCTTAATATAAGCGGATAGGAAGGATCTCCTCCAAAAAAATGCATGTCTTCTTTTCTTTTCTATATGGAGCCAATTCACCCTGCACGGGTGCATCCATTAAGTATTTCTAGTCAAATTTATGCTTTCTGGTTCATACATTATCTGTGTAGTGTCAGGATCACACATTATCTGTGCAGTTTTGAACGTTGAACGAATCAGTACTATCCTATAACAAAAACAGTGAGGAAGGACCTTACAAATAGCTGCAATAATAGGACTCTCCATATCACAAAACAATCATCTCGATCTTAAGCACTACTCTAGCTCACAATATCAGAAAATATGGATCAGAAAAAGCCCGAGGTTGCGGTGGTAGTGTCCCAGAGAAAGACACAAACGAATGTGTCTAGTGAGGTGGAAAACAAAATGCGAGCAGATCAACATGGTGGATGTTCAACCAATTTCACTCAAAGTTACAAGGCAGGAGAGTTTGCGGAAAACCACACTGGCGCTTCCTCATTCAGTCTTAAGGAAGATGATGAGTTTGTTGACTTGGAGCAAGGGTATGGCGCTCAGCATCAGACTCAATTGAAGCTCAAGGAGTCTGTGTAACTTAACAAGGGTGAAACCAAGTCAAACAACAATCGCAATGACTACTAGATTAGCATTAAGTGGCTTTTATATATTCATCATGCCTAGTACCTGCATAGACTAGTATTTGCTCATAAAAAGGATTTCCTACTATTTCAGCTAGTTTAAGGAAATCTCTGACCATCCTAGTATCTATCATATTTACATTTATAGGAGATCGTTTAGGTCTGTATTTCAAAGTCTCATGGTTGTTGGCTTGAAATAGTTTTAGTTGTTTGAAAATTATGGAGTACTACTGAAAATAATTTGAAGTCTTGGTATCATCTAACCAGGTTTTTTTTTTTTTTTTTTTTTTTTTTTTTTTTTTTTT
>LYNE01000718.1:50873-64423 GCA_001662545.1 Rosa x damascena
TTCGACATGAAGGGGAGAAGTCACAAAGGATTTTCTGATGGAGAAGGCAGCCAAGAAAGCAGCTTGATCATTGCGAAGAACACCCCTTACACCACCATAAGTAACATTGGGGAGATAAGACCCATCAATATTCAAGTTCATAGTCTCAGGCCTAGGAGGACGCCAAGATTTGGCTATAGGCCTCTTTGGTGTAGATGATCCTACGCCAGAAGAAACGTTGGCTTGTAAATAATCTTCATACCATCCCATTGCAGTAGCTACAAGAATTGGACCATCTTTGTGTTTGTCATTCCACAACTTATCATTCCAGTTCTTCCATAAGCTTCATAAAAGAACCAACGTTTTATCAAACAATCCAAAAAACAAGGAAGTAGCTCTCTCAAGTAGCCATTCTTTGGAATTCAAATGAGACGAGATATCAAGAACAAGATTGAAAGGATGAGCACCCCAAATATTACGAGCTATAGGGCATTATATAAAGTATGGCCCAAATATTTCCAAGGAAACGGATAGTGTAAACAATGAAGGTCACCCATATAAACTTTCAAAGATAAACAAGCACGAGTTGTGGCAACAGATTGTGAGAAGCTCTCCAACCAAAAATTGCAACCTTACATGGAACTTTAGCTTTCCACAATAGAGCATATGAGTTGCCTCCAGAAGAAGACTTTACTGAAAAGAGACCATTCTTACAGGCTTCCATGTGATGGTATCTTGTATTCTTCTACGACTTCGAGGGATGCACAAAACCTATGTCACAACTTCAAGGGGAAAACAAGCATGCAATGCCTCCTCATTCCAAGAGTGTGAGCCAATATAAAAAAGGTCTACAACTTTATAAAAAATAATAGCCGATTTAGATAAAGAGTGAGAAGAGATTGAGGGAATCCACTCATTTTCCCAAACACTAATGTGACTGCCATCTCCAACGTTCCAAAGAAGACCAGCTTTGGTAATAGGCTTAGCCTCGATGATGCTCCTCTATGCATAGGATGGTCTATCTCCCATATTAGCAGTCAAGAAACTCCCATGTGAAAAGTAGATTAATTTGAATAAAAGACTCACTGATGAGGCTGGATTAGACATCAAATGCCAACTTGCTTAGAATGCATGGCAAATGTGCATGTAAGCTCTTGAAATCCATACCACTCTCTTGTTTCGACAAGCACATTCACTCCCAAGAGCGCCAATGAATTTTCTTTTGATCATTTGTACTGCCCCAAGAATATTTGTGCACAAAATTGCTGAAGATCATCACAAAGAGACTTAGGAAGCAAGTAGCAATTGATCACATATTGAGGCACTGATTGAGCCATTACCTTGATCAAAGTTTCCTTCCCTGCAATACTAAGGGTTTTAGATCTCCAACTGACAAGCTTCTTTGTTAACCTTTCTTTTAAGTAAGCAAAAACAGTCATCTTCGATCTCCCCACATGAAGCGGTAATCCAAGATACTAACCATGATCATAAACTCTTTGAACCCGGAGAATACTAGGTTAGAATCCATGCTAACATTAGAACTGAACATAACACTACTCTTTTGAAGGTTTATTTTCTAACCAGAAGCTCTTCCATAGATATCCAGAATTAATAGTCTTGACACTCAAGCACTCACGCTCCAAAGCTTCACCAAACATAAGGCTATCGTCTGCAAATAACAGATGATGAATAATGGGAGCTGAAGGATTCATCAACATTCCCTTGAGGGTACCCTGAGCAACTGAAGCAGTGATAAAAGATGAAAGTCCTTCTGCGCATAATATAAGCAAATAGGGGATAAAATGTAATGTCTCGAACCTAAATTTACCAGTTTACGAGTCTTTCGATGGGTAAACGACATTTACATTTACTTTTTGGCTCCGTTTTGACATTTTAGGGGGCCCTAAAAGTTGGCTTTTTGTTCGGGTCAAAATTTTGAGAAAATATTCTTCATGAAAGTCGGAGAGGACGTCAAACCGAGTTCGTGGACATGCAGCACGTTAAAATCGGAGCTATAACGAAAAAGTTATATAAGTTGGAATGTAATGGCAATTTTGTAAATTGGGGGATTTTTTTTGGTATATGGGGGTTTCCCCTTTGGGAAACCCATTATTTTTGGGGGCTTCCATTTCTGGAAGCTGACGAGAGAAAGAGGGGGAACTCGAGAGAGAGAGGGAGATAGCCGGCAGTGGGCTTCCCGGCCTCACCACCGGCGTTTCCGGCCACCCCCGGCCGTGCAACCGGGCTCCCATGGACGTCTCAGCTTCCTCTTCCTCCCTGTGGCCACGATGCACAATGATAATGGTAGAATTCGGCGCAGCAAGCTTGATTTCCGGCGAGCTCGTTATTGGTTTTCCGGCCAATTCGTGATTTTCCAGCCATGCTAGACGACTCCACCGTCTGGGCTTTTTAGCCCCTTCCTCCACGGTCCTAATCCACCAAGTTTCATGTTCCAATTCAGCTGGAGGAAGGTGAATCGAAGATTTGAGCTAAATTTGGAGATTTCGGATTTGAGATATGGTGGTTGACCGGCGGCGCGTGGGGCCCAGGCGCAGCTGCCTGTGGCGGCGCGTGAAGGCGCGTTCTGTCGTTCCTGGGCGACATGCCGAGCTACTGCTCGACGTAGGAAACCGGTTGCGTGGTTGCCTAAATAGTACTGTGAGTGGACATTTATTTTAAATTAAATGTGCATGCAGTATATTATTATTTTCCGATTGAGGTTTAATTTTTTTTATTTGAATTATTGAGTATTATGATTTATGAGCTTGATTTCTTGAGATTTATTATGCGCTATGAGTTACGGAATTTTTAGTGGATTTCCTTCCCGAGGGCTTTCAATAGGATTTTCAAGCTATTTATTTATGAGTATTGAGTTGGGAAACAATTTTCGGGAAGTGATTGATTAAGAAAATATTATGAGAATTATTGATTTCGAATATCAGTTTTTATGATGATATACAAGTACGAAGGATTTAGCAAATATTTGAGCATGATTGAATTATCGAGATTTATTGAGTTTTGAGCTCCGCACTTATCAGCCTTGAGTTAGATTGAGAT
Source organism: Rosa x damascena (assembly GCA_001662545.1). Lineage (NCBI taxonomy): Eukaryota > Viridiplantae > Streptophyta > Magnoliopsida > Rosales > Rosaceae > Rosa > Rosa x damascena. The sequence continues at coordinate 53,910 of LYNE01000718.1, forward strand.
TTCTTTCCGAAAGCATTTATTGATTTACAGAGTATTTGATTTATGCTTTCGAAGATTTATTGAGATATTGAGGTTTGAGTTAGCGAGATAATCCTGAGTTATGCTTTCGGTGAATTTTAATGTTTTATTGAAGTAACAGCGAGTTTCTTTCCGAAAGCAAGTAATTGAAAGAGGTTGTTTCCAGTTTATTGAGGATGCTATTCAGTTTATTGAGGAGGCTATCTTCGGCACATGCGTATATTACCTAATTGGCAGTCCCTTCTAAGTAATAGTCTGGTTGACAGTCCCTTCCAGACTACATCCCGGTTGGCAGTCCCTTCCGAAGCGTCACCTGGTTGGCAGTCCCTTCCAGATGACATGAGGTAGTTAGTTGGTAGTCCCTTCTAACTACTTGTGGCTAGTTGGCAGTCCCTTCTACCCACCGCCTCCTATTCCGGTTGGCAGTCCCTTCCAGATGATATGAGGTAGTTAGTTGGCAGTCCCTTCTAACTACCTGTGGCTAGTTGGCAGTCCCTTCTACTGACCGCCTGCTATTCCAGTTGGCAGTCCCTTCCGATGCGTCATCTGGGTGGCAATCCCTCCTAGATGGCATGAGATGACTAGACAACAGTCCTTTCTAGTCATCAAACGAGCCTCATGAAAAGGATGTTTTTATAAGGATTGAGGATGAGATTTTAAGAGATTTCAAGATGTTCTATTTTACGTGATTAAGATTTCAGTAAAGATGATGATTAAGAGTGTTTCCAAGATTGTTACTGCATGCGAGTTTTTAGAGAATAACTTGGGAAAGCATTAAGTTTTACTTATTCATTCGAAATTATTTATTTTTCGTCCACTCACTCTAACGGATTTTAAATGTTTTCCCCTGGGCCCTTTGGTTTCAAATGCCCAGTTTGCAGGCTGGTTTACCTTGAGGTCGAGCGTACATGGGGTTGAGGCATAGCTGTCATAGCTTCCGCATTATAAAGTATCGGTCATTTATCTTGTATTCTATTCTTTTGTGCACCTGTACATTAGATTGCTCTGATAACCTATGAGATTAATATTCTTAAGTTCAGAATTGTTTGTGAAATGGGAGATGTTGTGTTTTAGGGAGCATGGTGGCTCCAGGAGAATAAGGATGGATGATTTAGAAGTGTAAATGTTTTTCTACAGGTTTGGGTTGTCCATTTTTAGGGGAAGTTCTGTCAAATTTTTGGTAGAATTTCTTCTAAGGTGGATCCCGCAGGGCCTCTTCGGATTTCAGGGTGAAATCCGGGGCGAGTCCTGTCATAAAAGGTCTCCTTGCCGAATTCCCCTAGTTGGAGTAATGAAACCAATAGGTTCACCATTAATAATGAGAGAGTAACTCACAGATTTCAATGAAGACAAAGTACCTCCACCCATTTTGTACAGAAGCCCAGCCTTACCAAAATAGCTTCTAGAAAAGCCATTCAAGACGATCATAAGCCTTACTTATGGCTAGCTCGAGGGAGAAGAAACCCTCAACTTGAGTACATAGCTTCTTCATAAACTAATTATGCATTCATCTGTGAAGTAATCTGAGGTTAAACAACTTCCAAAATTAGATTAGAAGCAAGAGGATCAAAGCCCTTAGATTTGAAGATGTGTTCATAGTAAGTAGTAAGAACAACAATTATGTTAGAAGGAGAAGTGTGCTAAGTACCTGCAGAATCAAAAAGCCCCTTGATAGAGTTCCTGCACTCACGGTTGCAGGTCTTCCTATGAACAAATGTTGTATTCCTATCACCTTCTTTTAACCATTGCACCCTAGAGGCCTCCAGTACGTCTCATTTCATGAAAATAGCTCAATGAGCCGGAATTGTAATGCTTTTTGCTCCTCAAACTGCTCTGGATCATAAGCTTAATCATAAGCTGCTCAAGTTTGTTATGGAACACTTTCATCTCTACATGTCGCTACTGAAAGACTCCAACATGCCATTTCATTAACAAATTTCCTCTGTTTTGAATTTGCCTCCCAACTTATAACATTGGATCACCCGTAGAAGGTATCATCCAACCTCGTTGTATTAAATTTGGGAAATCTTTATGCCAAGATCACATCTCCTCAAACGGAAACGTTTTGGGGCTCTATGATTAAGAACTGCTGTTGAGTTAACCTCTATAAGAAGAGGGTTGTGGTTAGACAGGCTAAGAGAAAGGGTAACAACCCGAGAGTGTGGAAACTTATCTCTCCATTCCACCTTGTGACAAGCACGACCTAATCTTTCTTTTGCAAATCTATTAGCCTAAGTAAATCTAGAACCATCAAACTTCATATCAACAAGAACACAATAAGCAAGAGCCTGCCTGAACCGCGCCATAGGTACATACGATCTTAGAGGACCACCAGACATTTCAGCATTGCTAAGAATTTCATTAAAGACTTCTGCAACCTACCAAGGCAGAGTAGATTGAAAAGCCAAGATGCACAGGAGATCCTAGGTACGAACACGATCTGCAGTGGATGCAAAGCCGTGTATACCAGTGAAATGAAATTCCTCTGGGGAGCCCTTTGGACTAATTTTCACATCTATATGGTTGTTGAAATAATTATGAATTCGCACTGGAATTCCCTGATGCCAGAGAAAAGCCAGCCCCCGGGAGTCCTGCGAACAAAGCTAACATTCACAACCCTCAAATCCCAAACGCAATCTGATAAAAATATGAAATTGGGGTTCCTTTGTCAAATGATATTCACCAAAGCATCTTGTGTTTCTAAATTATTGAGTCCCTCAAGGTTTTTGGATTCAAACATGGCCCATTGGATGAAAATTCTACGAATAAAACGAGAAAAAATGATATGCTCAGACGGAAGCCCGTAACCAGTCGAGCAAAGCCGAGCAGACCTTGAAATTGCAGAAACCTAGTTGGGGTCGTGGTCGACAGACTACGCTGTTCACTAGTGGTTGTTCAAATTGCGTCGCCGACAAGCAGCGAGATGACAGCAGACACGTAGTGAAGCAGCGCCTAAATGGGATCATCCTTCATTTAAAGGTGGGGATGCACAGACAGAGAGCACCATCTAGAGAAAGATGCGACCATCACGGTTGAAGTGATAGCCGGAGTCGCAGTGAAATAGGCAGAAGCCGATCTTGGTTTTTTCTTTGTTTTGTTAAGGTTTTTATTTATTTATTTATTATTATTATTATTATTTTATTTTTTTAGAATGAATTATTATTATTATTATTTTCTTTTTCTTTTTTTTCTTTTTTTTTTTAGAATGAACTAGTTTATTCTCTATGAATTTGATTATTGAACACACTTTAGCCGTCTTCTTCCCTGTAGTCAAGAACGTGCCGCAAGTGTCCTAGATCGGATTTTGATTTTGCGAGGTTTTTCTCGTCCCACAGTGCGCTAACATTAGTGCTGGTCTCTAACCTTGAAAATGTTGTGCAAGTATGCTGTCGGATGGGTGATTGTTTCTAGCGTTCAAATTATGGCTGTTTGGGAGTGTTGTGCTTGGAGGAATGGTAGAGATGATCAGTGTTGAGTTTCTAGTGTAAAACCTTCATGAGGCATTGGAGATCATGGGTACAAGTTCATGGGGCGGTCTATGGAGAATTGGGATGGGTTTGGATATCGGTCCATATCGATTCCAGGCGGCGGCGGCGGGATCAGGTGGTTCTGAGTGTATGGGATGACTCAAATCTGGTTGGGTTCTAGTTTGCTTAGAATACCCAGCGCTTGAGACTCACGAGTGGCCGAGGTGGTGTATCAGCATTGACGTTCCTGGATTGGTGGCGGCAGGGTTGTGCCTGCACTGTGCTTGCGACTGATGTGCAGAGGGAGTAGAGACTAGACCTGGGCTAGGCCAATCCTATTGGGCCTTGGGCTAGGGATCTTCCTTTTGCTACATTGGATTGCTATTTTTTATTTTTTTTAGTTTTCCAACAAGTCTCGCCCTTTTTCTAGTGAATTTTAGTGGGTTTCTGCCCGATCTATGGACTCTGTGTGTATTTTTGTTGCCTTTTCTATTTTAGTTTTGCTAGCGAAAGCTCTTCTAGGAGCCTTTGTAGAAGTGTTTGGTTTCATCATACCACAATTGCTTGCTCGGCGTGTGGAGTCAAGTAGAATGGATTGCCTATAAGGCAAAGTGTTTTGTTTTTAGCATAGACTAATCGGTGATCATATTGTCATCATGGAGTGACTGTCTTTGTACTATTCTAACCAATTTCAGGGTCATATTAATATTATGAATCTTTCAGTTAAAAAATCATTAGAAAAAGAAAACCAAAATGATTCATTGAGGGTGTAAAATCATTTAGAGTGTGTTTGGATGAGAGAAAAAATGATGGAATTTAATTAAAAGTGAGAATTTCATAATTCCTAAAAGCCAATTCCCTCATTTGGCATTATCAGATTGGAAATTTTAAATTTCTCTGTGGAAAAAAACAAAGGAATTCGTTATTTAAATTCCTCACTTCAATTTCCACCAAAATAGGTGTCATTTACGAATTCCTTTGCTGTATTCAATTTTTATTTCCAAAACAAGATTTTTTTCTATTTTATCTTTTTATTTGTTTTAAACTTTCTTAATTTATTACACATTTCAAATCCTAAATAAATGCAACCAAACAATAGAATTTGCAATTAATGGAATTTTAGATTGATGGAATTAAAGATTCCATCATTTATAAATTCCTACAGATTTTATAATTTTCTCATCCAAACGCACTCTTAAGGATTTTGATTTAAAATTTAGGATTTAGAGTTTTCAAAAATAAATAAGAAAAACCAAAGTAGCAATGCTTTATCTCCATGATGTGAAATGTAAATATTGAAAATAATTTATTGTAAAGTTGCATATTTTTTCTCTCTTCTTTGCATAAAACCTAATTGTCATTGAAAAAAAAATCAAAGACCAATACCTTGGCTTACCTATGAGAGTTGGAAAATCAAAGACGGCTATCTTTGAATACATCAAAGAAAAGCTAACCAAGAGGCTGATCAGTTGGAAACCTAAAATACTTAGTTGTTCAGGTAACGGAATTTTAATAAAACTTGTGGCACAAACAATGCCTTTAGAGAAAAATACACAAACAGTACCTGAACTTAGCCCCATTCTAAACATTATTACCCGAACATGCAAAACTACAACTTTAGTACCTAAAGTTTGAAGCTAGACCCAGTAATCGTACACCCCGTCCATAATGGCGTTAAGTGCCAGGCCACGTGGCAAACCATGAAGAGTAATTGAGTCATTTCGTTACCCAACCTGATCTATCTCCTCTACCGAAGCAGAGTTGCAGATTGTTTCTTCCTCCCCTTGTCACCTCTATCTTCGTCTACTTCAAATTCAAGCTTCGCCGAAGACCGCAGCAAAAAAAACTGACTGGGCGTGGAAGCAAGGTGACTTCTTAAGGTAATGAGCGGGGCTCATACTGTAGTATGGGAACAAAGGTGATCACTGGAACTGTGATTGTCTAGAGCAGAAAAAGGCGTCGTCTTTCGAATTATGGTGAGGGGTTAGGGAGGGTAAGGATTTGGTTGTTTGGGAAGGTTCGGATTGGTCATTTAGGTCTCTGGAAGTATATGTGTTTGGCTTTGGTGGTTTTGAGGGACAGGTTCCCATGGTGATGAATTCAAGTGTGGGAATTTGGGAGCAGGCAAGTATTTTTTTGGGTTCGAAAAATTGAGGAGATAAATCAATGGTTATGGTGGTGGTGACATTGGTAAGCTCTACGGTTTGGTAGTTTAAGTGGCCAAGTGGGTAGTGTGTTGTTTTGATGATTCCACATTTCATGCCGTGATGGTGGTGGTTAAGGTTTAGCATCATGATCATCACCATTTTGGTCATAGCCAAGACCTCCAAATTCATCAGAAGCTGCCATGTTTATGAGCATAAAAGGGAAGCAATCATGTTAAAATGGAAGTTGCCATTGAGGTTGATCTACTTAATGGAGGCCAGAGAGTAGAGAGTAAAGCATAGGGCACCCTAAAAAGGCAGCTTAAAGTGTTGTTGTTTGTTGGTGTTGTTTAGTTTTCTCCAGAGAGAGAGACAAATTGTCTACCTTGGTTGATGAAGAAATGTCCGAGCAAGACAAAGTTGAGGTATGGGACGAAATAACCCCTCAAAATATGCCACATGGCTGGCTAGTTAACGCCGTCCATGACGGCATATATGAAAGTTGGGTCAAGCTTCAAACTTCGGGTATCAAAGTTGTAGTTTTGCATAGTTGGGTACTAATATTTAGAATGGGCTTAAGTTCAGGTACTATTTGTATATTTTTCTCATGCCTTTATATGCAATAGACTGTTATTTGTTGCCAAAGAGTTTATGTGATAACATCCATGAACTGTGTGCTTCCTTCTTTTGGGGTGATACTGATGAGAAAAAGAAAATATATTGGAGAAGCTGGGAAAGAATGTGCCTCACAAAACAGGAGGGTGGTATAGGTTTTAAAAATATTTATGCTTACAATTTGGCTATGCTTGCTAAGAAGGGTTAGAGAATTATCACTAATCCCGACTTATTAATCGCTAAATTATACAAGGCTTGTTATTTTCCCTCTGGCTCCTTTTGGGAGGTGGAACGTGGTGACTCACCTTCATTCTCCTAGAGAAGTATTATCAATGGAAGGCCTGTTCTTAAAGCTGGTGTTCAATAGAAGATTGGAGATGGAAAATAAGTCAACTTATGGTCAGACAAATGGATTCCTATAGCTCAACAGTTTAGAGTACAGAGACCTCCAAATTTTACTTTTGAAAAGGTCGCTGATTTGACTAATGCACATACGAGAGAATGGATACCTTCTACCGTTCATTCTCTATAGCCTGATGATATTGCTACTAGAATTTTACGTATTCCACTTAGCCGACACACAAGTACAGATAGACTTATTTGGAATTTGGAGAAACGGGGGTTCTATTCTGTTAAATCGGCATACTGGATTGCCAGGGATATGGTACTTCAACAAGTCCTCACCTCAACCTCCTATGGAGATCCTTATATGGACTTATGGAAAAAACTTTGAAAAGCTAGAATTCCGGGGAAGGTACAAATATGTGTATGGAGGCTTGCAATAACCCACCGCCCACAAGAGAGAGATTGCTCATCAAGGGATACAATGGAGGTGTGAATTGTCTGTTGTATGCTCATCGAATGGAAGACACTTCCCATCTATTCTGTAAGTGTCCAATTGCTACCCAAAATTATTGCAGCACTACCTTTTAATCTAAGTGACACTTTGCTGCCCTCTATTCCATAATTCCATTCAAAGAGTGGATGCTTGAAAGAGCTATGAGCCTCCAACCTGAAATTTTTGCTAAGCTTTTGATGATCATATCTATGGAAGAATAGGAATAATGCCCTCTGGTTAGGTACTCAACAAGGAGCGCAAGATGTTGTATTGAGTAGCTTCACATGGCTGGACGAGTCTAGACCTGCACCCTACAAGACCGTGAAGCAGAACCGGCAGCAATGGAAGCCAACTGATCATGGGCGGCTTAAACTCAATGTCGACGCTACATTCTTACCTGACCAGAACCATGGAGGAATTGGAGGTGTGCTTCGAAAGTATGATGGTCAGTTTGTTGCAGCATACGCTAGATCTGTCCAGTGCACGACTTCTCCAAAACAATATGAACTGCTTGCAATAAGGGAGGGCTTTGATCTGCTATACTCACTTCAAGTCAAAGATGTCACCATAGAAAGTGACTGTATGGAGGCCATTCAAGAAGTTCAAGGCTCTGTTATCAACTACTAGCGAATGGAGGTCTTATAGATGATATTCATCAAGCTTGGGAGAAACTAGAAGGTGTAACTTTAGTCTACACTCCGGTCTATAGAGAAGCCTAGAACATATTCGGCGGACAACAGGTCCGGCTGACGTTCAGCGGACAGTGGGTCTGGAAGATGTTCGTTGTTCTCCTGTTCTGTATAACACGAGCTTCAAGAGGGAGACCGAGGTGTCCGGTATTCGCTTCGCTCCTCCAATGTCTAAATTAGTTATTGACAAAATAACACTAAATGTACAGTAGTTGCTTGCCGTAATTATTAAGGTTTAGACTTATATAGGGAGCTGAGGATCGGACCTTCTCCATATTTTCGATGTGGAACTACCGTGCATCAAAAGGGATTGAATGGAGACCGAATGGAGAACTGATCCCATCTAAAAGGACATCTTTAGCAAGCGCGTGGGGTTGCATCTCTGATCGGCCGGACCTGAACTGGACTCGCTGGTGAGACTGTGGCATGGCTGAAACGGTCACAGAACGAGTGCTAATTATGCTCAGCAACAGGCTGTATGTACGCCAAACATAGTCTGTAGTCTCAAATAGTTTTGCATTTCCATTTATTACTAGATCAGAAAGGGGGGGAAAAAACTGCACAAAACCTGAAGAATTTGAAAGGACCAAAACCCAGATACTTTCCGTCTCTAATCAAACTTATGTGGCAATCTCCGATTAAGAAATTGTTGCAGTTGCACATATTACACTTTTAGCAACTCAAATCGTTATTCAGGCAACTTTCATCTCTCTAATTTTTTTTTTTTTTTTTAAATAACTGAGACTATGGTAAGTTCAAAATATCTAAATCACAAACACTGCTGATTACTAGATGTCCTATACGGCACTGTATTTGGCTATATCCTATACAGCTGATGGTTTCTTCATAATATTTTTCATAAGAATAGTTGCCGGTGCAATGCAGTCGTGCATATTTGAAATAATGTAAAATTTGTCTTCTCTTAAAAACAGAGGAGGAAGAAAAGAAAAACAAAAGAGAAAACAGAGAAAAGGATATCGAGTCATACCTTGGAATATGCCTCCAGTAGTCGTAGAATAAATCTACGAAAGAAGACTGTCCCCATCAACCGCCCTTGGATAAGCTTAGGTCAGAAATGTTGGAATGCGAGACTCACCAACTAATTTTCCTAAAGCCATCCACAGCATCTCCCTCACACAGTTTGCAGGAGGTGGTTTAAGCATTAAGAATATCTATCTACCTCAATTTCGAATAAGAACATAACGGACCTAATATAAGTGATTTCAGCATCGAATAAAGGGTTTGTCTCCCATGATGATCAATCGTATAAAATCAACCTTAAAAACCAATCTAGAAAACTCATTATTGTGATTTGTGACGACATCCTGGTTCAGACTTTTATAGCCTAATTAATCAAAGCGATTTCAACTAAGACAAGCTGGTTTTCTTTTGAATCAAAACAAGGCCAACCTTTCATATCTGATCCCTAAATGTTTTGAACCAAACCCAAGTCAATGAATACACCATAGATTTGATTCCAGAAAAAAAAATGCCACGAAATGAGATATATACAATGACAAACCTTTTGAACAATCTAATATACATTAGCAAACAAAACAAAACAAACAAGACCAGATTCAAAGTATGATACAAAAGTTTACCTATTTCCTACCAAACCCTTGAATTAGTGTTCCTATTAAAATCCCACAAGCGCTTTGCCTCTTCTTCTTCACCGGCGGCGGAGGCGGTGTTCCCTAATTGAACAGGAGTCCGGCAAATGGGACAAACCGAAACCTTAACGAGCCACGTGTCTAGGCACCTCCTATGGAACAGGTGACCGCATGCAGGGAGTTTCCGGCACCACTGGCCTTCCCGAAACGCGTCCAGGCAGACGACGCAGTCGGACGACGACGCCGTTTGGTTTTGGGTTCGGAAGCGGAACTGAGGGAGGGTCTTGAAGTGTCTGGGTGAGAACCCAGATGAGGGGAGGTCGATTTGGGTGCGGCGACGGTGGAGAGCGCCGGCGGCGAGGATGAGGAAGAGGAGGAAGGCGACGAAGCCGAGGAGGAGGAAGAAGATTGAGGTTATGAAGGTCATTATGAGGGCTTTGAGGATTGAAGATAGGAGCTTGGGATTGGGTTTTGGTTGCGGTGGTTGATCATGATGGTGGTGGTGGTGGTGGTGGTGAGGATGAGGAGGCATGGTGGGGTTTGATCCCAGTTTTGGTAAATGAAAATTTAGAGATCAAGGGATTGACTATGACTATAAAAGAGGGAGAGGAAGATGGATAGGCTAAATTAGAAAGCTCCCTTGTTGTTCTGCTTTCCAGAATCTGGGCTCGGTTTTGGATTAACAAGTGGACAGCTCTATATACCAATTGTTGGACTTGGAAACTGCTAACACCAAGTGAAGAATCAAAGAAAAGTCCTTGGAGTGTGGTCTTCAAAGAACGGCTAGCCCAAGGTTGACATGGCCCAAGAAGGTGGGTATATGTATTGGAATTAGAGTTAATTCGATTCAAGTCCTTTTTGTTATATAAAAATTAGATTTAGCCCGCGCATATTTTCTTATTAATTTCGATTCATTTGCTTTTTTTAATAGTCCAATTTGCCCTTAGAATCAAATAGGGTATATAATTTCAAATTCACTAATTAGATCACAATTTTAGCTCAATTTTAAATTTTAAATTCAAATTCCCAAATTTACAATTCATCAATAAATAATTTTCAGACAAAGAAGACTAAATGCATTCATATAAACTCAATATACCTAAGATGTAGGTCTAATACTTATATACCTACAT
>LYNE01000718.1:88908-102528 GCA_001662545.1 Rosa x damascena
GAGAATTCGGGGACAAATGAGGAATGGGGATAGGGATCCCCAATCCCTACTATCTAAGATTGGGGATGGGGCGGGGATGGTATTGTGATCCCTATCCCCAAACCCGCCCCAATAATATATATGTATATTAATTTATATATATTTTAATTTTTATATATATTAATTTATTTTTTATAATATATATCACAAATATATACATTTACTACTTTATTTTAATTGCCACACTTTTACTCTAATGGTGTTTTGACTTTTGCACTCACTAATTATGATTAATGAATTTAATCATGTCTTAATTTTATTTGTTGTAAATTTTGATTTTAAAAAAGCAATATGAGAAAAAAATATTTTATTTATTAAATTCTTATTGAGGATTTGGGGCGGGTTTGGAGGCTTAGTCCCCAGAGAGGATGGGGATGGGGAATCCCCAATATATTTTTATTGGAGATTTGGGCGGGGATGGAGATGGAGAATGACCCCGGGGATGGGGATGGAGATGGGGATGGTATTGTGATCCCCATCCCCAACCCGCCCCATTGCCATCCCTAGTCTTGTATTTGTTGTCCAATGACTCCCACAATTTCGTTACTGATTTGAATGATGAGTAAATGTCACACAAGGAATCGTCTAAGCCATTGAGAATGTGATTCCTGCACAAAAACTCATTGCTTGCCCAGGTCTCTATGGTCCTCTGATTTTCAACCTTTTGAGCATCAGTTGGAACATTATCTCCTTCTCTTCTGGTAAAGCCTTTGGAGCCTCGGTTGTGAGAACATTTGCCATATGAAGAGTTGTCAAATAGAACAACATCTTCTGTTGCCAGCGTCTACAATCAGAACCCTTGAATTTCTCAAGTTTCTTCACATGATTTTTCACAGCAGATACTGATTGATCCATCTCGACGAATTTCTGTCTTAGATTGTTAGAACCAATCAGTATATATATTGAATACAAACAGAATATATAACAACAAATAATAATAATAATAATCAACTAACTTCGAACAAAAATTAAATTTCACTAACTTGATCAAATAGAGGCATGCAACGCAATGACCTAAGACAAAAATTCGCCCCCACTTATGCTGTAGTTTCGGACGTCTATCTAGAACTTGTACCTTAGCGAATTTTACTTTACGCTTCTCAAATAAATAATTTGGGAGGAAGAAGAAGAAGAAGAAGATTTTTCAATGATTGAAAAAATAAAATTTATGTCTTAGATTGTTAGAACCAATCAGTATATACGAATATATAGATATATATATATATATATTGAATACAAACAGAATATATAACAACAAATAATAGAAAAAAGAAAAAACGAAATCAACTAACTTTGAACAGAAATTAAATTTCACTAACTTGATCAGATAGTGGCCTGCAACGCAATGACCTAAGACAAAAATTTGCACCCACCTGTGCTGTAGTTTCGGATGTCTATCTAGAACTTGTACCTTGGTGAATTTTACTTTATGCTTCTCAAAGAAAAAATTTGGGAGGAAGAAGAAGAAGCAGAAGATTTTTCGATGACTGAAAAAATAAAACCAGATTTAATCAATAGATCCCATGGCCCAAGACCCATCTTTGACTTTTATATAGGGTTAAATACTACTTACTCTCTATACTTATAGAGTTTCATCGTTTCAGTCATTGACGTTCGAATTTCACCTAAAAAGTTCCTGAACTCCCAATTTCCTCCCAATTGGTCCTTGCCGTCAAGCATTAGTCAAAAACGGTTTTCCCCTAAAAAGTCCATTATACCCTCAATTACTTTAAAAATAGATTTTCTTCCTCCTTTTATTTTTTATTTTTTTCTTTTTACCTCTTCTTCTTCCGGCTCTCTCGCCTCCTTTTGTTCATCTCCTCATTAAGATGGTTACAATCCACAGACCTTCAAGAGGTGAAATAAAAAAAAGAAATAAAAGAAATAAAAAATAAATAAATAAAAAAAGTAAGTGAGGGCATAATTGACATTTTCAGCAACTTTAACAGAAAATTTTGATGGTAGGGACCAATTGGAAGGAAATTGAGAGTTCATGGACTTTTTAGGTGAAACTCGAAGGTCAGAGACTGATACGATGAAACCCTATAAGTATAGGAAGTAAACAATATTTACCACAAAGCCCATTTCTAGACTTATCACCCATTTATTTCTTTACATGGATGTTTTCTTATAAAGGCTATGAGCCTTCAAAACTTCTTCCATGTGGGAAGTCCCACAAGTTCCACCAACCTTATGCAAGTTGCTAAAACGTTATCAATTCAATACTATATTTAAAACTATATATTAAATCATGCAGCAAGGTCTTGAGACATAATTGCCTTCAACAATGTTTAATATTAACTAATTTATAATTGAGAAATTATATATACACACCCCCACTTTACTAATACACATCCTTGCATTTTTTCTTCTTCATTTTTTCCTTTAAACTTCCTGTTCTACCCATATCCTATTCTTCTGAGCAAATGTCAACCCGTAATTCCTAACTCTTGAATCTTGCCCACTTCATGGTTCAACTCCATTTTGCAGAAAAAAATATAAAATAAAACGAAAGCTTGAAGATAGACAGTCAATACCCAATAGTCATGGCTTCAAACCATATAGATCAACTTGAGCTAAATCATCAGTTATTACCTAGATTTGATTTGGGTGGTCTACAAAATATCGATATATAGGAACCTTGTTATGATCTCTGAATAGATATTAAAAGTTTGATTAATTCTTCTTGTATAGAAGGTTGAAGAACAATGATTTATATCATGTTTTTTCTACTATGTAACATTTGAGGAAGCTTAGAACAGAGAAAAAGGGGTAAGATCATATTTATAACTTGTTTTGTTTGCTTGGTTGTGAAAAGGGGTATAATGGAGATTTTTTATTTTACAAAAAAGAGAGGTGTGTATTAAGTATTTATGGATGTGTATATAAAACTTCTACACACCCCATATTAAGGTATTCAATTTTTGTGAATGATTGAATGATATAATATATCGAAGTTATCTTAAACACCTGACAAGAAATCTTTTACATTTGGAGATCCACGTGAAAAGCAAGGAAGCATAATACAAAAAACATATAATCTACAAAGTTCCTTGCTGTCCGGAGAGGTCATGACAAAGCAAGTCCATAAAACGTGAAGATAAGGCCTGCTCTTCCATTTGGTTCCGGTATGCTCTAACTTGTGGTTCCAAATTGGCCATAATAATGCCTTTGGAGATGAAAATTAATGAAACGCGTTGCTGCAGAAATGGTGCTGCATGGCGCAGAAGATTGACAAGGATGTAAGCTTACTAAAAATGTGAAGATAAGGAAAATCAAAGATCTATATGCACCCAGATTAGGACATGCAACGTAGAATATTGCCAAAATTGTGGTCCATTGTATATTTGTTTCATCTTCATAATAATGTGGGTATGGGACACCATTTTGTAGTCTGTTTTATTTGTCGGTTTCTAATACAACGTGATATCTGCTGCTGCGTTTTTCACGTTTGCATGGAATACGATTAATAACGGTTTGATTAACGATCAATCAATCTCAAATTTAACCGGTCTGCTTATAGTTATTTTGTCTGAATTTCGTTACAAAATAGCTCGAAAAAACATTAGAATAACAGTGAATCAATCTCAAATTTAACTGGTCCGTTTATAGCTATTCCGTCTCAATATCCTTGCAAAACAACTCGAAAAAATATAGTATTAAAGAATAAAGGAAAATGAGTTAAAATATGAGATCCAAAAGGCTCATACGAAAGCTAAATTTTTTTATGCTTTATTTTATCTTTTATAGATGCAATTAGTTTAAACGATGATTGCTACAAGCATGTGTTTCACAATCTAGCTAGCTGCTCAATTTCTTATGTGTGAAAATTTGGAAGAAATGAGCTTGAATTTCTGGTATGCTACCCTTGTTCATATGGGATCTTGGTCCCCTACTAGAGAAAAGTCATCCATGAGAAGTTATGAGAGTCAGGCCAAATGAAGAAAAAATTGGTTAACGAACAAAACAAAAATAATAATAATTGAGGTAGTTTTTAATTTTATTTTAAAAATTACAAATTAAAAACTTTCATTACAATGTAAAATTAATGCTAGAAGAAACCACCAATGAAATTCTAATAGCTCTCTACATATAGGCGTCATACACCAAAACTAAATTAAAGAGCCATATAGACAGATCACTAGAGGCTACTTTAACATGCTTTTGATAATATTTAAGGAGCTAAAATGGAGAAAATATTGTTGGAGGTGATTTTATATACTTAATATTATTAATTAAGAGAGATGAGTTTTGTACAATGTGGTCAGAATAAAACTCAAATGAATAATTTTAAGCACGTCTAAGCCTACATTATGAGTTTTTCTATTATTGTTTAACCATATTTATATTTGTATTGGATCGCCTCTTGGACCTTTTGGAGACAAGTTTGGTTTCGGTGATTATTCATGGATTCTTTCATCCAGGGAATCATAAGTTTTCAGATACATTTTGTTTTTCTTATGATAACTACTTCAAAGATTTATATTATCTATTCTTATTGTGCTTTAGTATGTAAGATCATTTAGATAGTACGTCACTCTTCTTTTCGTGTCTTATGAGATAGACTGTTATGCAAAATGGAATATACTAAATGGTTTTTTTTTTCTTTCTTTTTTTTCTTTTCTTCTAAGTAGATACTGAATTTTTATACACTGCTGTAGTTGAGATCGATTTGAGTTGAGTTAGTACTTTAGTGACAACTAATTTGATAGTTTCATGCATATTGTTGTATTCAATATGTCGCATAACATGAGTTTCGACAATGCAGTACTCTTTCATTAAATTTCACTAATTTGCTGTTAAAACATTGAAAAGCTACTTCTAAAGTTCATACGCTCTTATAAATAAAATAAATATAAATAAAAAATGTTCATACATGATTTTTCTACTGTTGTAGAGCAATATATCAATCTTGTCTTTACTAGATTAAACAAATTTAGCAATGGATCAATGTTAATATTGGAATACATGTTTCTCCCAGTTTTACATAACTTCTTCTCCGTCCTCCATTCTTTATCTCTTGTATTTCAACACGTGTTTGGTACTTGTATTTCATTTTTGTTTCATGGAAAACGTTCAGACCACCCAAAAAAAAAAAAGTCTAAATGGAACGTGCACATTACTGTGAAGAACTCTCGCTTCTCATAATAGGACCTCCTTGATCACTTGTTTCCCTATAAATACCACAGCGCTCCTCTCTCTCTTCACAAACCAACTTTCCCCAACTATTCTTTCATAACCTTTGCTTAGTTAGTCTTCCGAATATACAAGATGTTCCAAATCCCCATTGTCCCAAACATCATTGACAATCTCAGGAATGGTTCCAACAAGAAGATCAAAGGAACCGTGGTGCTGATGAAGAAGAATGCGTTGGACTTCAATGACTTTCATGCTTCGGTTCTCGACCGTGTGCATGAGTTGTTGGGCCAAGGCGTTTCTTTGCAGCTCATTAGTGCTGTTAATGGTGATTCTTGTGAGTTTTCTCATCTCATCTGTATCCATGCCTAACTATATATGTATGGGGTGATGTTCTTTTTCACTCGAATGTATAATAACCTACATAAGAATCTTATGTTGCCGGACTATATATGAACTTAGACTGCACATTCACTAAAGAACAAATGGTATTGATAGTCTTTCTAGATCACATTGCAACTTGCAAGAGAATGTACATTTTGTTTACCATATATATGTAGTTTTTTTTTTCCCTTTCCTTATAATTAAACTTGGTTCTGTAAATTTTTGCAGCAAATGGGTCGCAAGGGAAACTCGGAAAAGTAGCATATTTGGAGAACTGGATTACCACACTCGGTCCGTTAACAGCAGGAGAGACTGCATTCAAGGTTACATTCGACGTTGAAGGCGAAATAGGAGTTCCAGGAGCATTCATAATAAGAAACAATCATCACAGTGAATTCTTCCTTAAGACGGTCACGCTCCAAGATGTTCCCGGTGCGGGTCAGATCCACTTTGTTTGCAACTCATGGGTCTACCCTGCATCGAAATACAAGAAAGACCGTATTTTCTTTGCTAACAAGGTAATTAGTGATATTATAACATGATTCAAATTTTTTTGAAAAACATGGTTTGTTGATTAACTTGAAAATGAAGATGACAAACTGTATGTAATATTTGCAGACGTATCTTCCGAATGATACACCATTGCCACTACGCAAATACAGACAACAGGAACTTGAGCAGTTAAGAGGAAATGGAACAGGAGAGCTCAAGGAATGGGACAGGGTCTACGACTATGCTTACTACAATGATCTCGGTGACCCAGACAAGGGTTCCAACTATGCCCGTCCAGTTCTAGGGGGGTCTAGCCAGTACCCTTACCCTCGTAGAGGAAGAACCGGTCGACCACCAACAAGGACAGGTAGATTAGCCTTTTACATATGTTTCATTAAATTATAAAATTTAGTTAACTGTGATGACAATAGTTAGGGACAAGCTATGGTACTGTGATGTTTATCATACACTCATTTTATATTTATTTAAACAAAAATTACAACTTATATGAATCAAAATTACAACATTGAAAACAAAAAGTTACTATATTCATTTACACTATTTACATATAATTAAACAAAAATTACGACATTGACAACAAATTTGTTCAAAACATGTAACAAAGTCATAGGTGGTGTAATTACTACTAATAAAACTAAGATTACACAAAATAAGACTCAACTTTACCACTCTGACAACAAATTTGTTGTCACATTTATAAATGTGTGTATAACATACGGGTATGTATTACAGAATTTTCTCAATAGTTAATATATTTTCTTGTTAACAGATCCCAACTGCGAGAGTAGGATCCCTCTTCTGATGAGCTTAGACATTTATGTTCCGAGAGATGAACGATTCGGGCACTTGAAGATGTCCGACTTCCTTGCTTATGCACTGAAATCTTTGGTTCAGTTCGTTAGACCAGAGCTACAAGCTGTGTTTGATAAAACTCCCAACGAGTTTGACAGCTTTCAAGATGTTCTCAACCTCTATGAAGGAGGGTTTCCGTTGCCTGAAGGTTTATTAAAGGATATTGGCGACAACATTCCTTTGCCAATGATCAAGGAAATTTTCCGAACTGACGGTGAACGATTCCTTAGATTCCCAGTGCCTCAAGTGATCAAAGGTATGGGCCTCTATATAATATATCTTCCTTTGATATTATATATATATCAAAGGAAGATATATCATACTATATTCCTTCATTCATATTCACTGATTTAACCGTGATGTATTATTGATTTGGAGCAGAGGATAGGACTGCTTGGAGGACTGATGAAGAATTTGCCAGAGAAATGCTTGCTGGAGTCAACCCTGTCACTATTCGTCGCCTCCAAGTAACCTTCACATCATTTCTTGTCTATAATTATTGGCAAAAAAGAAATAGTAACTTCAAAGCTAGGTCAAGGCTAGTCTTTCCTTAAATTTGTTCATTAATTATGTTATTTACTTCTGATGTAACTCCAGGAGTTTCCACCAGCAAGTCAACTAGATCCAAAAGTTTATGGTGATCACAGCAGTACCATAACAGAACAGCACATCAAGAAAAACTTGGACGGGCTAACAGTTCATCAGGTAATTATATCTCGGATTAATTTCCTACAAAAATAAAAAGGCATATCACGTATATTTGAGTGATGTTGATTTTTTATGTTCTGTAATGATGAAATTTAACGAATTCTTTTGGTTGCATAGGCACTCAGGGACAACAGGTTATTCATATTAGACCATCATGATGCTTTCATGCCGTACCTGAGGCGGATAAACACTACTGGAAACAGGATCTATGGCAGCAGAACACTCCTTTTCTTGAAAAGTGATGGGACTTTGAAGCCATTGGTGATTGAACTAAGCTTGCCTCATCCTGATGGAGATCGATATGGTTGCACTAGCAAAGTATATACACCAGCTGAACATGGTGTTGAGAGCTCCATTTGGCAACTGGCTAAAGCTTATGTGGCTGTAAATGACTCTGGATTTCATCAACTGATCAGTCATTGGTATAATTACTTCAGTCCTGTTAGAGAATTAGAGCTTCGAGATTAAGTTCATGTTCATCACATATACTTTATCTTTCGGTCACAGGTTGAATACCCATGCGGTTATCGAGCCATTTGTAATAGCCACCAACAGGCAGCTGAGCGTGCTTCATCCAGTTCACAAACTTCTGCATCCTCACTTCCGTGACACGATGAATATAAATGCACAGGCCAGGCAAATTCTCATTAATGCTGGTGGCATTCTGGAGACCACAGTTTTCCCAGCTAAGTATGCCATGGAATTGTCAGCTGTGATTTATAAGAGTTGGGTTTTCCCTGACCAAGCTCTCCCTGCAGATCTCATCAAGAGGTACACAAAAGTAGTGTTGATAAACGCATGCATTATATTTAACATGATATGATATATATAAATTCCCCCTAAAACACGAACTACCCTTTTAGAGAATGAGTTAAGTGAGGTAACTGCCTTGGACCCTAACATAACATGTTACAAAATATTTCATCTCTTGAAACCAGAGCTCGATTTAAAATTTATAACTGAAAGAGGCGCAATTATAATACTAGTTTATATGAAAAATTATGCAATGTGTTGACTTATAATATGCATATAATTGTCTTAAAGTGGTCACATGAGTCCTTAAAGTGGTAAATTTTCTTAGTTACCACATGAGTCCTCATGTGATAAAATGAGTACTTAAAGTGGTAAAATAAGTCCTCGAAGTGGTAAAAATTGTTGGTGTATGAGAAATATTAACATACCATAGTCTTACTCAGCTTATATAACTGTACTTGGAACAAAAATTTTAGAACTGTACCTAGAGATTCGTAGGTCTTAATTTTACGATTCCCTTTAGACCACTAAATTTAAAAGATGACTCTTTCGGTCTTTCCTATGGGGTTTGCCAGTACATTTCTCTAACAATGCTTATGCCTTGGCTCAATACAGAGGAATGGCTGTCAAGGATGCCAATTCTCCACACGGTGTTCGCCTATTGATAGAGGACTACCCATATGCTGTTGATGGACTAAATATCTGGTCTGCAATAAAAACTTGGGTTACAGACTATTGCTCCTTCTACTATAGGACTGATGATATGGTTCAAAAAGACACTGAACTCCAGTCCTGGTGGAAGGAACTTGTGGAGCAGGGTCATGGTGATAAAAAGAATGAACCCTGGTGGCCTAAAATGCAGACTCGTGATGAGCTCATCGAAACATGCACTATCGTCATTTGGACTGCCTCTGCTCTCCATGCAGCCGTCAACTTCGGACAGTACCCTTTTGCCGGGTACCTTCCGAACCGGCCAACTGTAAGCAGGAGATTCATGCCTGAGATAGGAACTCCGGAATATGAAGAGCTCAAGACCAACCCTGATTTGGCTTTCTTGAAAACTGTTACTGCTCAGCTTCAGACTGTGCTTGGTGTTTCACTGATAGAAATTCTGTCTAGGCATGCTAGTGATGAAGTCTATCTTGGGCAGAGAGACACACCTGGGTGGACATCGGACACAAAAGTGTTGGAAGCCTTCGAGAGGTTTGGAAAGAAACTGGTAGAAATTGAGGCTGAAATTGTACGCATGAACAATGATGGGAAGCTGAAGAACCGAGTTGGACCGGTCAAGGTGCCTTATACTTTGCTCTATCCTACCGGTGAAGTCGGACTTTCTGGCAAGGGAATCCCCAACAGTGTCTCAATCTAAAGCAGCTACTTTCTCTATTGTTAAAAATGTTGTTGTTATTGTGTTTTTTTTTTTCTTGTTTAATTGAGAGGTATATTGCTTAAATAACCCCAATTACTTGATAATGGGAAACCCTCTCAAATAAAATCAATGTCCCAAATCCTGTGCTTTTTGTTCCTTGCTGAGGTATACAATCCTTTGTCCAAAGTCCATTATGATCCTACACCTCTCACTTGGAGTAACTGTTTTACTAATTGGTTAGTTGGATAAAATTGATAAAATCTATGCTCATGAAGGTAAATTCTTTTTTTAAAATTCAGTTACTCTCTCTCTCTCTCTCTCTCTCTCTCTATATATATATATATATATATATATATATATACACACACACATACATACATATATATGAGGCCCGTTCTAGAGAGGATGTCTTTACTTTAAGAATTTGAGGATTTTTGTTATTTTACACAAGTATGTGACCTAATTCAATGATCTCAATCGTTGATCCTTTAGATTCTTATGCAAAAATGATGTCTACAAAAAATCAACCAAATCTATAACCATTTGATCATTCAAAATTGTGTAAACAAATGAAATTTGTTAGATAAAATTAAAACGAACATTGTGCTAATCACATGGTTAAACGTTTTCCGATTTGGCTAATCTTTTGTAGAATTCATGTGTGTAGGTAACTAAAAAATGAGTGGTTGTGATTATTAAAATACATCTTAAAGATAAAAACATCCTCACTTTAAAACATCCACCGCACAAGATCGTCAGTCCTAATGTTTCAAAAAAAGTTAATTATATCAGATGAGGATTCAATGATAAACGTAGGACTATTTACCACCATGGCCAAAGAAGCATGTGTCCAAAAATATTTACTACTAAATTGCCACTTTGAGCCTATTTATATCTTTAGCCTTTTCGTTCATTCACACCATAAATTCCTACCTAGCCTAAACACTTTTATCCTACCCTTCCATGGTAGTTGGTGAAGTGATTCGAGAGAATGACTTTATGTTTGAGTGCTTCAAAAGAAAGAAAAAGTCAAAAGTGTGAGGTTACAAAAGAATAAGTGTGGGGGTGAGTGATTTTGTTTAGAAAGGAAAGTTTCTGAAAAAAAAAGAAGAAGAGTTCTTTGAAAAAGAAAAGGAAAAAAAAAAAAAGAGAAAAAGGGTGAAAAAAAGAAAAGAAAAAGAAAGTCAAATAGAAGAAAATCCAAAAATAGAAAGAAAGTAAAGTATTGTATATAGTGTAGTGTGGGTTGTACATTGGGTTTAGAGTAAGTGAGTTAGTATTCGAAAACAAAAGTCATATATGTCTACAAGAGAGAGTTGCTTCATCGATTTCTATAGACTTTGTATTTCCTTATCCTTCATTTCTCTTGACCACTTGCCCTTAGCCCCATTACAACCAAATAAAAGACCTCTTCATCTTGAATGTTGTGAGCTACCTAGTGGAGATGATATCGAAGAGTAAGCATATGGTGGCGCGTGTTATGAAATTGCATTTGAGTGAAACACATATAGCCTCTAAACACTTGAGCGGTAATATTTAGTGAACGTATGTGAGTTTAGTGGGTTATATCGGGTCTTCTATATGCCTATTTGATTGTGGTGGATTGATTTGACATATGGTCAACACATGCATATACTTGAGCATTTCTCACATGTGCTTCTTAATTGCCTCATAAATTCAAAAATCTTATGTTGTGCTTACATCTACTTCATAATCATATACATAATTAGTTCTCCGAGGATTATGGTTAGAAAGACAGATACTGCATTTTCTTTAGTTGAGCACATGTATTTGAGTTAGTAGACTTTCGGATTATATTTCATTTAGTTTGCTTGAGGACAAGCAAAGTTCAAGTGTGGAGGTGTGATTACACGCATTTCTATGCATGTAATTATACCTAAAACGCTTGAATTAAGCTAATCTTCAAATCAATTATTATGTAATTAATCTACTTTTATTTATTTTGTAGGAAATAAGCGGAGTTGCGGAAACGGGATAGATTGACGCAAAAATGGTGAAAATTGGAGTTTCCGACAAAAGGACAAAAAGTCAACAATGGTCACTGAGTCAATGCAAGTAAATATGTGAAAAATCATTTGTTTGAGCTCAGAGAAAGAAGAAGAAAACGGAGGCAGCTTTAGTTAAACTAATTAATTATTAGTTTGATTGGAAAATGATAGTAGCATGGATTAATTAACTAACTTTTGTTGTTAGTTAATTTAAACATGCACGTGACCTCACTGCTTGTTTCATTCATTTCCTCTTTCTCACTGAACCGAGACCTCACTCTCATCTCTCTCTCAAACAAACACATGCCAGACCTACTCTCCCTTAACCCTTCACACATATGCCACCCATATATATTGAAAACCACAATCTCAATTGAAGGGGAAGCTACAGCGCCACACCACCAAAACAGAGGCAGCCCTTTGGGCTGGGCTGCTCTCTTTCCCTTTTTTCTCTATTTTTTCCTTCTTGCCAAGAACCACCCCACCTCACCAAAATTCCTTCTTCTCATCATTTCTTCTCCTCACCAAGATCCACACCTCCTCACGAAGAGATGTGTCTTCACATGCTCTCTGTATATAGGAGAAACAGTTTTTGATTCGAACCTTCCTAACTTCAGATTTAATGTTCCAAGTGACAGAGGTCAGAAACAGGGCAGAACAGAAATCTTGGTGAGGAGAAGAAATGATGAGAAGAAGGAATTTTGGTGAGGTGGGGTGGTTCTTGGCAAGAAGGAAAAATTGAAGAAGGAAGGGAAAGAGAGCACCCCAAAGGGCTGCCTCTGTTTTGGTGATGCGGCGCTGTAGCTTCCCCTTCAATTGAGATAGTGGTTTTCAATATTTATGGGTGGCATATGTAACATCCCGTATCTTCACTTACCCGTTTACTAGTCATTTGGACGATAAACGACAACTACTTTCACTTTTACCGTCGTTTCGATACTTTTAGTGGCCCTAAAAAGTTGACTTTTTGTTCAGGTCAAAATTTGAGAAAATGTTCTTCATGAAAGTTGTAGAGGACGTTAAACCGAACGCGTGGATATGTGGTACGTAAAAATTGGAGTTCATATCCGAAAGTTATGGCCAAAATACTAAAGTTACTGTTCATGGTAATTTTCTATAAATAGCCGAGTTACTGTGGTAAGTTTCCATTTTCGGAAACTTACCGAGCCCTCTCCCTTCTCTCTCCCCGATTCTCTCTTCCTCTCCGACCTCTTCACCTTCTTTCGGCCATAACTCCTCCATCCGGCGACGGATTTTGACGTATAAGATATCGTTGGAAAGCTCTCTTCCTTCTCTTCATTTCTGATATGAACTGTGGAAGGTGCAGCAACGAGAAGAAGTGGACGGTCACTGTAGCAGTTTTGAGTCAACGCCGATATTTTTCGATTCCGGCAGTCTCCGGCCACAAAATTGGCGTCGAAGGTTCGGTTTTTGACATAGATCATTTCCCCTAAAGTCTTTCATTTCAATTTGCAGTGTAGAGGTCGAATTAACAATTTCAATTTCTAGGGTTCTTGGAATTTCTGGAAATTTTTCACCGGCCAAATTGGAGCTCTTCCAGGTAAAATTGGAACTTGTTGTAGTTGAGAAAGAGGTTGGGTTTGTTGAGTAGATGGTACTACCAAATTTTGGTGGCCATCGGAGGTGGTTTCCGGTGGCGTGTGGGGCCCACGCGCTGCCACTGTTGGTGGCGCATGGAGGCGTGTAGGGCAGTGTTTTAATTTCGGTATTTAGCCCATTAAATCCTATAAATTGTCTAGAGCTTGTATGTGAAGTTTGGTAATTTTTGGAGAAACTTGGAATTAATTATGAATTTTTGAAGTTTAGGGTTTCGATTATCGAATTACGAGAATTCGA
>LYNE01000719.1:38528-51620 GCA_001662545.1 Rosa x damascena
CCGCTCTTGGCGTCCAGACCAGGGCCCTTCACCGCCGGGATTCTACAAGCTATCAGACCGGCGTACTCAAAAACTCCAAAGATGTCAGACTACAGCGGCATGTCCGACCCCTTCGTCCACATGGACACCTTCAAGAAGGTCACCAATAACAAGGGATTTGACGACGCCACCCTGTGCCACTTGTTCAGCGAGATGTTGGACGGTGAGGCAATGAACTGGTTCTTTGAGTGTCCGCCGGGATCCATTGACTCGTTCCATGCACTGTCACAACACAAGTCAGCTATTCAGCGTCAAACAAGGGGCAGACGAATCACTAAAGGCATTCGTCACAAGATGGCGGGCGGCAGCATCTCAGTGCCGCGATCTAGATAAATCAATGGCATCGGCGGCCTTCAAGAAGGGACTCCTTAAGGGGCTATTCCTCTATCACCTCAACTACAATCATCCAAATGCGGCATATGACCACGTCATGAGTGAGGCGGTCATTCACGCCCAGGCGGAATTCATCACATACGAAGAAACCCCACCGCCACCAGCAACACCAACAAAGACAACACAGCCCTCCTCCAGTCATCAGGAGACCGCTAACAAGACCCCTGCTGCGCCGCCAACTGACAAAAAGAGGGAATGGCAACAGGCCCACCACCAGAGCAAGCGGCAGAAGGACCAACACTACAACAACGGAAACTGCCCATCCCATAGGGATAACCGCAACAAACAAAAGGAATCTTCTCAGCGGTACGCAGTGTTCACAGTCCTCACAGCCTCGTATAAGGAAATATACAATCAGTGCAAGGATCAGATCCCACCGCCACCCCCAGGAAGGTACCTAAAAACGGGAAAACCTAGAAACACCGGCAAGTGGTGTAAGTACCACGAGGACAGCGGTCACAATACCAACAGCTGCAACGCTCTGAAAACGGCCATTGACACCTTGTACCGTGACGGCAAGATGGAGCAATTCAAGGTGCGCCAACCTCCACCTCTGATCGCCTACATTGAGGCTTTGGGCCGCATCAACACCATCGACGGCGGTGCTCCAATCACTAGCATGTCTCACAGGGCTAGGAAGCATTATGCACGCGCTAATCACCCAAAAGAAATTTGCAACATCCGCTACGAGAGATCCGCAAAACTCCCAAAGTCCGGTTGGGAACCTATTACCTTCTCAGAGGAGGAGGAGCGCGGAGTGCATCTACCCCATGACGACCCATTCTTGGTCAACACCATTCGTGGCAGATTTTCAGTGGGGAGAATCCTGGTGGATAGCGGGTCCGCGGTCAACGTCATCTTCAGCAGCTGCTACAACCACCTCAAGCGGAACAACAAATTACTACAGGATCATGAACCACTGCTCAACTTCTCTGGTGATGTCACGCAACCGTTGGGTTCTGACTACATGCGATTGACTATTGGCACCAGTCCATGTATGGCGGAAATACATACAGAGTTCATAGTCGTTGATTGCTCCAGTTCGTATAATGCCATCATCGGATGACCGGCACTCAACAAGCTCAAGTGCATCATTGCCGGGTACATGCTTCTCATGAAGTTCCCCACACCAAACGGCACAGGCTGTGTGAGAGGAAGTCTACAGTTGGCACGAGAATGTTATTCAACGACTATAGCGCGGTCAACGAGCCGCCATGAAATCCTGACGGTAGGAAACCAGGCACCGCCACCGAATATCTTCGAGGACCCTAGGGATGAGGAGAAGAAGTATGTAAAGAAGGAACCAGTCAACCCAGAGACGTCGTTGAAGGTTGTCTGCATCTCGGACGAGCACCCTGAGAGGACAGTCCTCATAAGCTCCCAATTGGACCCAGAGATAGCGGCGGAACTCACTCAATTCCTACGTGACAATGCTGCCGTCTTTGCATGGTCATACGCGGACATGCCAGGTATCTCCCCTGAAATCATCACACACAAGTTGTCCATCAAACCATCCTTCTACCCCATCAAGCAGAAGCAGAGGGCTTTTGACGAGGAAAAATACCGGGCAATAGGAGAGGAGGTTGCCAAACTCCAGGGCATTGGATTCATCAGCCAGGTCATCTATCCCCAGTGGATTTCTAACCTGGTTATGGTCAAGAAGCCCAGCGGCAAGTGGCGGATGTGTGTCGACTTCAAAAATCTCAACAAAGCATGCCCAAAGGATAGTTTCCCGCTACCCCGCATTGATCAACTGGTTGATGCAACCGCCGAACATGAGCTCCTTAGCATGATGGACGCTTTCTCCGGCTATAATCAGATCAAGATGTATCCCGGCGACCAGAAGTGCACCACTTTCACCACCGACAAGGGCTTATACTGCTACAATGTCATGCCTTTCGGTCTAAAGAACGCCGGCGCAACTTATCAACCACTGATGAACGCCATGTTCGCGGAACATCTCGGAAAAATAATCGAGGTCTACGTGGACGACATGCTGGTCAAGAGCATAAAAGCCAGCGGACATGTGGCAAACCTCAAGATCATAGTGACCATTCTCCTGGCCTATGGTATGCTCCTCAACCCAGAAAAGTATTTCTTTGGCGTCACCGCCAGCAAGTTTCTGGGTTATATCGTCAGCGAACAAGGCATCGAGGCTAACCCGGACAAAATACAAGCCATCCTCGACCTAAAGGACCCTGAGTATAAGGTACACGTCCAGTGCCTCTAAGGCAAGTTAACCGCCCTTTCTCGATTAATCTCCAGACTCACTGATAAGTGTGCCCCATTTTTCAAAATCCTCAAAACGACTCACAAGAAAGTCATCAACTGGAACCCAGAGTGTCAGGCGCGTTCCAGGGCTTGAAAGAATACCTGGCGGCAGTCCCACTCCTTTCCATTCCTGTGTAAGGAGAAACACTGTACATATATCTAGCGGTATCAGCAACAGCGGTAAGCTGTGCCATTGTCCGGCTTGAGGGCCAGGAGGAACTCCCACTGTTCTACGTCGGCAGAGGCATGAACGGGGCAGAAACAAGATACCCTCCCTTAGAGCAACTCGCTCTCGCACTCATCGTTTCCGCTAGGAGCCTCCGCCAGTATTTTCAGGCCCACACAATCCATGTATTAACCAATCAACCGCTGAAACAGGTAATGCAGAACCCTGAACACTCAGGCCACCTCAGCAAGTGGGCCATTGAGCTCAGTGAGTTCGACATTGAATACAAGCCAAGAACCGCCATAAAAGGCAAGGCGGTGGCGGACTTCATTGCTGAGCTCACCGAGTGCCAACTCAGCAGGGAGGCGGAACCCGGAACTGAAGTGGTGACCGTTGAAGAACCGGCCCCCCAGCAGTCAGATTGGAGCCTACACGTGGACGGCTTCGCTAGTGCCAAGGCCAGCGGCGCTAGGATCATCTTAACAGGACCAGGGGGGCTGAGCGCGGAGTATGCGTTGAAATTCAACTTCAAGGCTTCAAACAACATGGCAGAATATGAAGCACTCATCGCCGGCCTACTCCTCGCCATCGACTCAGGTGCTGATAGTGTCAATATCTTCAGCGACTCTCAATTGGTCGTCAACCAGGTCAACGACAGCTTCCAAGCCAAAGACCAACATTTAGTGGCATATTTGGGGTACGTCAAGACACTGCTCAAAAAATTCAAATTTCACACCATCAAACAAATCCCCCGGGAGAAGAACGCCAAGGCTGATTCACTGGCGAGACTGGCTACCGCCCAACCATATCAAAGTCCAGCGGACACAAGGGTGGAATGTCTTGACAAGCCAAGTATCACAAAAACCCTGGCGGAGATCTTCAACATTGAGGTCAATCCCAGCTGGATGAACGAGATTATTGAATACAAGCGCAACGGGACATTGCCAGAGGACAAGATCAAGGCACAACAACTTCAGCGGAGATCAACCCGCTACAACATCCAGAATGGCAAGCTTTACCGCCAGGGGTTCACCCACCCCATCCTCCGATGCTTAACCCCAGAGGAGGGAAAGGTCGTGCTGGTAAGAATCCACGGCGGAAAGTGCGGCAACCACTCGGGCGCCAGATCCTTGGCCAATCGCACAATGCGACAAGGGTACTTTTGGCCTACACTAGGTGATGACGCCCGGCGGATATCAAGATCTTGCCACAAGTGCCAACAGTACACTGATCTCCCACATGCACCAGCAAACCGCTGTCAATCATCATCGGCCCATGGGTCCACTCTACGTGGGGCCTCGACTTGATGGGAAAATTTTAAACCGCCAAGGGCCAGTTCAAGTACATCATTGTTGCTATCGACTACAACAGCAAGTGGATAGAGGCAGAGCCCCTGACGGCAATAACTACCGCCAAGGTAATTCACTTCCTCTAGAAGAACATTTACTACCGCTATGGTGTCCCACATACAATCATTACAGACAACGGCACACAGTTCAACAACAAGGAACTCATCTCTTTCACCGCCAATCTTAGCACCAAGATGAGTTTTGCATCTGTCGCTCACCCCCAAACCAACGGCCAGGTCGAAGCAGCAAACAAGATAATCAAAAAGCTGCTAAAAAAGAAACTCGACACTGCCAGGGGTTTATGGGCGGAGAAGCTTCCAGAAGTGCTATGGGCCATTAGGACAACCCCAACTTCCGCCACTGGTGAAACATCCTTCTGTATGATGTTCGAAACTGAGGCTGTCCTACCTATTGAGGTAACTCAGCCTACCGCTAGGGTCGAAGGCTACTCCCCCTAAACCAATGGCGACGGCATCAACCTCGACAAGGACCTCCTAGAGGAAAGACGACACAAGGCCCATTTGCACAATTTGCAAAACAAGCAGCAGATATCACGCTTCTACAACACCAGGGTCAAAGACCGGAACCTCCAACTGGGGGACTAGGTAATGAAGGAAGTAATTCCACCGCCAACTAAGCTCCGCCCTACTTGGGAAAGTCCATACAAAATCGTAGAAGTCGTTAGCCCAGTCACCTTCTACTTAATGGACAAGGATGGCGCCACAAAGACCCACCCTTGGAATACCGAACACCTTCGGTATTACTATAAATAGTCATGTCGCTACCCAAGAGCATCTTGACTTAGCTAAATTTTTGTTCAATATTTAGCTAAGGGAAGCTACCCAACGGGTACGACCCCTCTTTTGTAAACGCTGTTCAGGCAGCTATCAATGAAACGAGGAATTATTCAAACCATTGTTACCAAGTCTAGCACTAGGGGCAACTGGCAACGCCAGTCAGCGGACCACGTCCACTACATTGTGCACTTGGACCAATTTTAATTCCTTTAATGTTTCATTCGTTGGCAAAGGGCAAAATTATCAAAGCTCTAGCGGTACACCAAAAAAAAAAAAATAACACAGAACCAAAATTCCGCAACTTCATATACTTAGAAAATTTTTCATTACATCAGATAATTATGCCTCAGCGGCTACAAAAATAGTTTCATCTTTCAGGGATTGGCGGGGTTGGCTCGGTTTCCTTCGGGGTCTCCACCTTCGGCGTCCGGCGGCAGTTGTTGGCAGCTTGTCTGGTCAGATCCGCGGGCGGTAGGACTCGGGGTCTCTATTGTACCATCCGCCCGGGTATGGCCTGCCAAGAACCCAGCACGGGACACCTCCGACTGAGTAGGAGTCCGCTGGGAGTCATCCGCCGGGCGAGCTCCATTTTCCCCGCTACCCGAGCTGACACCATCAACCTGGGAGGGACCTACAACCTTTGTTGCCGATGGAACATCCTTAACTGGCGGCACGACCGGCATGGATGCCTTTGCCCAGTCAATGGCGCCTTTCTGCTGCAGTATTTCCACATTGGCTAGGGCACCGGCCTTCGCTGCTTCGGTCTACGCCTTCTTATGTTCCTCCAACTTCTTGTATGACTCCACAGCGGCGGTCGCAGCTCGGGTCCCCTCAGCACTCAGGCGGGCAACTTCACCCTCCAGCCGTTTAACCTCGGCCAGCCTAGCGGCAGATTCCCGCTGAAGGATCTCAACCTTTTTATCTTTGGCAGCCACCCGATCTTGGAGCAGAGACATATCTTGCTCCAACTTGGAGAATTGTTCATTCCTTTCCAGGTCCCGCTCAATGGCGCCGGCCAGCTTGCCACTGGCATCTGCTGCGTCATAATCGGCCTTTGTCAGGCGACGCTCCACGTCAGCCAACCTCTCCTGGGCCTCTCCCAAATCCCTCTGCAGGCCCGCCACCTCCTCCATCAGCTCCCGCTCAACCCGGGGCTGCTTCGACGCCTCCATAAACATCTCGTGCAGCCCGATAGAGATGTGCCCAAATGCCGTGCTGAAGGGCGATTGGTCAACGGCGGTCGACCGTACAATCCCCTCCAAGCCGCCAAACCCCAGCCGCTCGCAGAGATGATACAGAAACTCCCGCTCACAGTCATTCAGGAACTCCACGTACGCGGCAAATGAGTCCAGGTCGCTCGTGGCCGCCTCTTTCGCCACCTCCGCAGGAACCTCGGGTGGAGCCTGTCAAGCCTTCTTCTGCTGGCGGGCCCTAGTTATCTCCACGGCATCCTCCTCTTCCCCGCCGGAGTCATTCTGACTGCGCTTTCGCTGAAGCACCCGCGTGCTTCCAGCGGGAGCAGGTCTCGAGCCCCTCGTCGGCGCCTCCAACCCCGCAACTGTGACATCCTCCCCTGGGCGCACCGTTTTCTTGTGCACCCCGCACCGGGTGGCCGGTGCTCTCTCTTTCTGCGGCACTGCCTCGCTTGCCGCACCAGTCACCGCCTGAACAGCAGACAGCCCGTCACCGCCAAGATGGGAGTGGTGCGGCATGGATAGCACCACGGGAACCTCATACGGGCTTAGCACCAGCGTCTCTGGGTTCACCACAGTCTTCTGAGCCGCCAGCCCGGAAGCATACATGGATTCCAGGAAGTTGTTGATTTCAGCGCGGTCCATGGCTTTCGCAAAGGCGTCACGGCTAGCCTTGTTTCCCGGCGGAGTCTCTAAAAAAAAAAATAATAATAAACAACAAACCAATCAGCATGAGACAATCTCATCAAGGGTGCGGTATAGCGGAGAGTACTTACCAACGGCATGAGTCAGTTGTTGATCGACCAACAACTCCCAGCCAGTAAGAAGATGAAAATCCAGCAAGTTGCGATTCCGCCAGCAACCTCTGATACGCGCCACGCGGCACTCTTCTTCGCGAGTCAGGTTATACCGCAACCCCGTTGCACAAAAAAGGTCATTATCAGTACAGTACAAGGCTGTGTAAAAAAAAAAATAGTAAATAAACCCGCCATTCGTGTCCAGCGGAGACTGACAGACAACCTCGGATGGGCTGAAACTCCGACTTAATCCTAAACGTCGGCTCCCCCTCGTTGGACCCTGCTTGGTACTCCCACCCCGTCGTGGCAACGCAGAAGGTCCCCCGCCAATAGGACATGGAATCTCTCAGGTTCTCGATCAACTTTGGCGCTCCCTGGCGGCGACTGTGGTTTACTTGCCCTCTGCAACCCTGGCGCTTCACATACACCAGTTCATAGAAGTGTAGCACCTCCGCCACAGTCGGTCACTTGTAACCTGACAACCGCCATAGCGAGTTCAGCGCCAGCATCAACCGCCACATGTTAGGGCAGATTTGCCCAAAGGCAACGCCAAACTCGCACACCAAAATTTGGAGGTTTGGCACCAGCGGGAGGGTCACCCCCTCACGAAATATAGCCTCGTCCACGGCAGCAAAGCCAGCGGGCAGGATCGAGGCCTTCTCTTCCACCGAAGGAGGATGCAATTTCACCACGTCGGGCAACCGGAACACCCGCTTCAGCTGATTGACTGCAACAACAGTCATCCTACCCCCTGCCTCATCAACAGGGGTGCCGTCCTGGAGGACCCACGCCAACTCAGCACCCTCTCCCGCTACATCTTCCCCTTCAGCGGAACCACTAGCTGCACTATTGCTTGCTAACTGCTCTTCACGCATATTGTGCGCAGCGGCAGCCTCTCCAGCCCTAGAACTCTCTGGACGCGTTGCACGACCCATAGCTACGTCCCAAGGTATGGTTTGTAGCGGCTCAACCTCTAGCGGTTCTGGCGGTGAGGTTCCTGCACGGGCAGACGGACGCACCGAGTCAATAAATATTTTATCTGCCGCGCTGAACGACACTTCAGATCCGGAATCCTCACTACTTGAAATCTCTATGACGTCGGCCATCCTAAAACCCTAAAACCCAAATCAGTCAACTCCCACAAGATCTAACCTACCCCTATATCAGTTACAGCCAAGAACATCAACAACATTTACCCAGAAAAGGCCAAAACAAGAACGAACACACTACACCCAGATTCGACCATCTAACAAATCCCTAAGCCCCAACTCTGTCAAACACCATAACCCAACCCCAAGACTCACTTTGCACCCTCAGAGCACATCGGGGAAGAACATACCACACAAAAAATACCCAAAACCCAGAAATTGGCAATGTCAAAAATCCAATGAAACAGGGATAAGGTTCAGGCTACCAACCTCAAGGATGAAGCTTCGGATGAGATCGTGAGCACCTGTCTTCATTGCAGGAGATCGCCGTCTTTCCTGATGTGATTACTCCACGAGATCGCCGCAGTCTTCTTCTCGAGTCTCAGACGAGCAGAGCTTAAAGACGAAGAGTAGAGTTTGAAGCTTTAGCAAAGTGTCAAATCTCGCTAACTCCCCCCCCCCCTTTTTATGTCAACGTCAAACAGTTCTAGGCCGTCCGCTGATAAACGACATCAAATACCAGCCGTACACGTGTCCCACGAGTCCACTTACTCTCCGGATTAACCGATGCGTCGCCTCGGTTACAAAACCCATCATTACTTAGCATTAATGGCATGGAGACGGCTAGGCGGATGAGGTAAGCCTTCACACGCTAACCCTCTATGGGTTAGCCATGTGTTGACCACCATCAGACGAAGCGTCTGATGGAAGTCATTTGGGAAGAAGGCATCATTCAAGTGTAGAAGTCCCCGCTGAGCGAAACCCCGCTAGCGGAACTTCTCACTTGTCACCTTCCAAGTGCAGAAGTCCCCGCTCAGCGAAACCCCGCTAGCGGAACTTCTCACTTGTCACCTTCCAAGTGTAGAAGTCCCCGCCGAGCGAAACCCCGCTAGCGGAACTTCTCACTTGTCACCTTCCAAGTGCAGAAGTCCCTGCTCAGCGAAACCCCGCTAGCGGAACTTCTCACTTGTCACCTTCCGAGTGTAGAAGTCCCCGCTGAGCGAAACCCCGCTAGCCGAACTTCTCACTTGTCACCTTCCAAGTGCAGAAGTCCCCGCTAGCGGAACTTCTCACTTGTCACCTTCCAAGTGTAGAAGTCCCCGCTGAGCGAAACCCAGCTAGCGGAACTGCTCACTTGTCACCTTCCAAGTGTAGAAGTCCCCGCTGAGCGAAACCCCGCTAGCGAAACTTCTCACTTGTCACCTTCCGTGTAGAGATCCCCGCTGAGCGAAACCCCGCCAGTGGAACTTCTCCCTTGTCATCATGCAAGAGGGGCGTCTCCCGCTACACGATATACCACTAGCGGGACCCCCTTTTTCATCTTGCAAGCTGCGAACTTTGTTCAGCTCAAACACCGTTCAACAAAATACCGCCAAGCACGTCTACTAGACGCTGCTTCCTGCTACAACTAGCGGGGGGATATCCGCCAGCGGCGGATCCCGAGGCCACGCCTCATTCTGACAACGACCGCCAAGCGGCGTTACGGTCAGAACATCCCTACGGGACACTGGGACTTGTCAACAATCTACAACGGCCCTGATCAGGCACATTGACCCCCATCACTTGGGTACTAAGATTAGGCTCGCTACCCAACACCCTCTGCTCCGCCTAGCTTCCCCTCAACAAACAATTCACCGACCATCCGGAGGTCCATCTTAGCCGGGGAGTGGGGGACTCCCTGGGGGCCTAGCAGGGGCCCACCCAAAAGGGTATAAAGCGTTTGCTCAGTAAATCCATGGTTGACAATGCACTGACGCTAATTATGCTGTTGCAAGTCTAGCGGAAGATAGCGCTTCAAACCGCTGAACAACTCCCTAACCAAGATTGCCCTCCTTGACTGGGGACTTGGGGGACTTGTACAAACATATACATTCACAAGCATAATTAGCTATAGTGGGCTACGCTCATCGTACCGCCAGAGGTACTGATTCCCGCCAAAGGAGTAGCCTACGGATACACAGTCAGGCGAGCTACCGCCTGAGCCTCGGATCACCCCCAGCTCACCGCCAACGCGCCGCCACACGCCGTACCAAGATTGCATCAGAAGCTCCTGACGCTGGGAACTAAAGCACATCAGTCCCACATCGAAAACAAGGAGAAGATCACCCTTCGCCTCACCTATAAAAGGTTCTCTCCTCTCTCCTCATTAATTACGCATTTACTACTCATTTATTGTTATGCCGTCTATATGCATTGACTGACTTAGGCATTGGAGAAGTGAAGACCGCCCAGTGCGGTCTCCCTCTGACTCCCTGTCTTTCATTTGACAGCTAGCGAAGATCACCGAGTAAACAGAGTAGCGGTCCGCCCACCGGACCCGCGTTAAACGAAGGTTTGGCTACCGCCAGACTTTGAGCATTAACAGAAGCTTTCCTTAGCGGCTTAGCAACAAGGTGATAAACTCGTCTCTGCTACGGTGGTGGAGCGTCCTTGACTCAACGCCTAAGAACTTCGTGGATTGATGGATGGATGATGGTCACGGTCTTGTAGGTGATGGAAGTTTGAGGAGTGAATTGAGCAAAGTCTTGGAATGGTTTTTAGCCAGGAAGTGATACCAATTATAGTCTGGATGTTGCCTATTTATAGGGGAGCATTGGTTGACTTTTGTCGATCATGCCCTTTATCATTTGGACGGATGGGATTGCATCATAATTCTTTAATTTCTCAATTGAAACATCTCCTTTATGACCTTAATTCATCTCATAATTTGGTCCTTTAATTTCCCAACTGAAACATTTTTCTCTTATTTATTTCCCAACAAAAACGTCTTTCTCTTATTTATTTCCTTTCTTCATTGCTTGGTCAAACGTCTTAAATGCTTTATGTTCTGATTCCATCATTGTTGTTTCCAAGAGTCCCACCAGGCAAGGTTTCCTAAAACAAGGAGGAGAATATCAGAAATTTTTTTTAGAGAATTAAAATGTAAAGACCACAAAAAAGTCGACAGTGAGGAATCCTGATGCAGTTAGGATTTTTCATGAATTTTTCTTTTTCTATCTATTTCACGCCAAACACTCTACAAGACTCTTAAAACGACTTAATGACTCAAAACACAAAACTAAGGGAGAAACAATGCTAAAAGGCTAAAATGGGGCATATACTTATTAATATCGTCGCACTTTGTGCTCCTATCGCAGAAGATCGGCTGGAGCTGACCGAAGGCCAGCCGGAGTTGACCGAAGACCTTGCCAAAGAGGACAGAGAGAATGGTGTTGACTTTTTACTCTAGTGGCATTTATGTAAAAATGTTGGTTTTTATATCCAAAATATAACCCCATTTTTAATCTAGTAACCTTATGAGGAAAAAAAATTAGTTAGTGGCCTTATGGTTAAAAAAACATTCAAATATGCACTTATATGTAATTAACTCTAAATTCCTAACTACTAAATTAATATTATTAATTTTATCCAGGGATAGAATATGTGATATTTTTATCATTGATAATTCCATTTTGACATTTTGTATCATTTCTCCTTAGGTATTAGGGAGGTGTATTTAAAAGGGTTAATTACATATAAGTGCATATTTGAATGTTTTTTTAGCCATAAGGCTAGGCCTCATCAAAAAGCCCGTAGATCAAGTGGGCCGATGGAGGCCTGCTGGCCCTGAGGGCTAAAAGCCCAGCCCGGCCAGTTAAAAAGCCCGCAAAAGCTCGCCTCGGTGGGTAGTGGGCCGGCCCGCCAAAAGCCCTCAAAAACCCGGCCCGCCAAATGCCCGCTAGGCCTGGCCCGTAAAAGCCCGTAAAATATTTTATATATATATGTATATATGTAGATATGTGTGTGTGTGTGTTTATAAATATATATATACACACACACACACACACACACACATATAGATATATATTTTTGTGTGTGTTTATATGTGTGTGTGTGTGTGTGTGTGTGTGTGTGTGTGTGTGGCCTGTGGGTGTGTGTTTATAAACATATGTATGGAAGCTTGTAGAATCAGTGAGAAAAAATGGCTAGCTGGGCCTTCTGTTACTATATTCTTCTTCTCCTTGAGCTTGTTATTCTTCTTTGCAATATGTGAATGTTGAGCAAAAATTGTAAATTAATATACCCAACACAATTTCGCTCTATCTTATTGACAAAATAGAGCTTTTATTATGTCTGGTTCGACCCATTCAAGATAACAATAATCTCTTAATTACAATCCCTCACTTTAAGGGAAAACCCTTTGATTCCGAGTACAAAGTCAATATATGGGGATGTGTGTGTTTGTGAAAAATTGCGGCTACACCTGGGTTGTTTTACAGGCTGCCTACGTACCCCGGAAGGGATCAAGCCACTTGTAGTTCAAATTTTTGTGGCTTTGGAATTTCAACAGGTAGATGACCTATCGAAACAAGTTTGGTTAGGTGTTTGAGTGAATTTGGTTTTAAAAGAACCAGGGATTCGGTTTTAGTTGTGGTTGCATCCAGATTTAAATCCAAATTGCCTACATACCCTGTGAAGGGATCAAACCATTGTAGTTCATACTCTTTGGGAATTTGGGATTTTTCTTTGTTTTGTACCAAAATGATATTTTTTAGGTTCCGGAGCATTTTTTTACGAAACTCAAGCTCGGGTATTTGGAAATGGAAACCTATAGCGTCATGCTTTGCAGAATTCTTCAAATGGGCCTAAATTTAGACATGGACCTCCTTTGTATCCTCGCGAATCATGTTCCTCGATCCAT
This sequence comes from Rosa x damascena, assembly GCA_001662545.1. Taxonomy (NCBI): domain Eukaryota; kingdom Viridiplantae; phylum Streptophyta; class Magnoliopsida; order Rosales; family Rosaceae; genus Rosa; species Rosa x damascena. Next base: position 51,363 of record LYNE01000719.1, read on the forward strand.
GAAGCTTTTTCGGCTCCAAAATTAATACTGGCACCTTCAATGTACCGAGCGGACTCCGAGTCTCAATTTTTCTTGTGTAGAATTCGGAGACATGGTTTAAATTTTTATTTTGGGCATCAAACCCGGCACCCATCAGAAAACTTCTCAGAGGCCCAAATTTCTTAGAGGTCCCAAAACTGATAAGGACACCCAGCTACAATTTTATTTATTTATTTTTTTCCTTTCAATCCTCCTTTTCTTCTCTTTTTTTTTTGCTTC
>LYNE01000719.1:87840-100313 GCA_001662545.1 Rosa x damascena
TTTCTATTCTTTTTATTATTTTTGTAAATAATACTTTATTATTTTAATTCTTTATTTGTTTACACAATTACATGTGTACCCTCAATCCCCGGTTTGAACGATCCCTAATTACCATATGCTAACGATGACATTTTACAGGGTTAAATTGCGTGCTACTTAAAGCATTCCAATGCTTGCAAGGAAGGACGTCCCTACGAGAGGACGTAGAGCCACCCTACACGGAGGTAGGCATGGCACCAACACCAAAGAGAGTGGCACTCTAGCGTTATAGGCCATGGCCCCAACTAGGATGTGTGGGAAGCCCGTGGGTTTGAAGGATACTTTGGTACAACCCAATCCTTGGATCATCGACACTCAAAATCCATCTCATGAGTATTTTCCGGATTATGGTTATCATTGGGGGACGCCTCAACGTCAAAATCTATTCCTGAGAATATAGAGCTCTATGAAAATTGCACTAGTGTACATGAGACGTGGGATAGAAACTCCATCATAATTGATGATGTAGTTGCACATTTTGTTGCGCATGAGTTTGTTGAGTCTGATGATATTGAACCACGCTCCGTTGATGAATGAACACCAACGTAGAGAAATTTGGCCTAAATGGAAAGACGCGATCCGAGTTAAGTTGGATTCTCTAACGAAGAGGAAAGTTTTTGAGTCAGTGATGCCAACACCTCCTGACATAAAACCTGTTGACTAATGGGTCTTCGTTAGAAAGCGTGATGAGAAAAAGAGATAGTAATCTCGCCTTATGGCGCAAGGCTTCTCACAAAACACCCTGGAATCGACTACGATGAGACATATTCTCTCGTAATGGATGTCATTACACTCCACTACCTTATCAGTTGGTCGTTTTCGAATAACTAAACATGCAGCTTACAAATGTGGTCACTACGTATCTCTATGGGGATCTAGATACGGAATATACATGAAGGTTCATGGTGAACTTCATTTGCCTAAGTCAAGTGGCTCTAGACCATGGAGTGCGTTTTACAAAGAGGTTGAAACACTCACTAAAGTGACTACTTGATTGGGATATGCCCGTGCGTTTTCAAAACAAGTTTTAGATTCTATAGCGGTTCATGTTGGACATGATCTTCATTGGAAACCCTTAAAGAGTTATGGGAAACCGCTGAACACTTGAAATCTGATTTTGAGATGAAGGATTTTGGGAGAACATGATTATGTCTCAGTTTGGAACTTGAGCATCGTGTTGATAGATGTTTAGGCATTTTGACAAGGTCAAACCTTCAAACACCCCCATGATCGTCCGTAGTCTTGATCCTAAAAATGATCATCTTCATCTAAAGGATGATGAAGAAGATGCGCTAGAGGCAGAAGTGCCTTACCTATGTACAATAGGCGCATTATTGTATTTAGCTTAATGCACAAGACCAGACATCTCAATTGCTATGAACTTGTTAGCTAGATATAGCTTTGCGCCAATGTGATGCCATTGGATTGGTGTAAAAGATATCTTTCGGTACTTAAGATGTACAGAGAGATAATGGATTCGGACCCATCACACATCAAGAATGCCGCTAACACTAGCCTGCGTCCACTATCCCCATCCCAAAACGACATGTGTTTTGGAAGGTTTTGTTGATGTTAGGTATCTCTCTGACCCACACAAAGGTCATTCCCAAACTGGTTAAGTGTTCACCATGGGTAAGACCATGATATCTTAGAGGTCTACAGAACAAACTCTAGTCGCTATATCTTCGGACAATGCAGAGATTATTGCTCTTCACGAAGTGGTTCGTGAATGTATATGTATTGGATCCGTAGTTACGTATGTTCGAACAATTGTGGTTTGAAGTCTACCACAGATGAGCCTACGAGCCTATAGGATAATGATGCTTGTTTTGAACAAATGAAGCAAGACTACATCAAAAGCGACAACACCAAGCATAATCAGCAACTACAGACTCTCCTCAAGATCAAAGTGAACTAGGTTCGATCTAAGGACAGTGTGGCAGACTTGCTCACTAAGTCATTGCCTAAATTTCACTTTCGAGAAACATGTTGGTAGCATCGTTTGAGGAAGTTATCCGAACTCCCATGACCGTAGTCATCAGGGGGAGATACAGACATCAGGGGGAGATGTCTACATGTATTGTCTCGAAACATGAAGGGTGTGTTGTGCACTTTTTCCCCTTCGACCGAGGGTATTTTTGTCCCACAGGATTTTTGTTACTTGACAAGGTTTTTAATGAGCCAACGAGAGGAGCACCACGTTTGGGCGACACAAAGGGGAGTGTTCAAGTAAATTCAGAATATGTGTCTGGCCCAAACTCTAGGTTATTTGACCTAGTTGTAATAGAGTTTTGAATTAGAGATATTCATAAATATCCGATTATTTGTACGATAATCTTTCCTTGTACAATTTTGATTCTGTGTCTTGTAATCCTCTATGTAAAGAAACCTCTATTATCAATGAAAGTACGACTTAATTATCTTCCGATTCAGATTTTCTTAAACAAAAGAGAGTTTTAATTTTATTTGAAAATCAGGCATAAAAATTAGTAGTGTAGAGTTCATCTACAACACTTATAGACGACCACGACCTTATTCTAGTTTTTTGAGCTAGTAAGAAAAAAACGTTCGACGTGTAATAAAAAAAAAAGCGGTTCCCCAGTTCATTTCGCGTGCAAAAGCCAAAGCCGGGCTTTGAATTCGGAAAACATTCAAATCTGCATCGAAATCAAAATCCGGCAACAAACTCTCGCGTACGATGAGCGATTCGTCGTCAGTGAACGAAACGGCGTCGTCGAAGGGGACGGACGCGTCCCGAATCGGAGAGGTGAAGCAATGGCTGGCTCAGGAATTCTCCCAAGCCGGCAAACAAGTCCCCGATTTCGAATACACCCCTCGTTCCGTGGCATATTTACGCAACCTTGCCACTCTTTCCCAGTCCCAGACTCAAGCCTCCAAGATCCTCGCCTCCGATTTCCGCCTCAAAGCCTCCGAGTACCGCTCCCAAGCTGCCAGGATTCGCGAGATCTTGGAGAGTGTGGGGTTAGCCCAGGAGGGTTTGCCGTCCAATGTGGTTTCCTCTGCTCACGTCTTGGCCAATGTCGCCAATTTATTGAATATCAGAGATACTGAGCTAAGCAGGTGCGTTGCTTTCTCACATAACCCTAACTGTCTTCATTGAATACTTGGCTGAATCATGAAATTTCGGTTTTAGTTTTCTTGTGGCCATGGGGGATATATCTTTGAGGAAGACTGGCGTGGAGGAGAAGAGGGCTAAAGCCCAAAAAGAGTCCAAAGTTCTTCTTGATTATACTCGAAAGGCTATTGCCAGGTTAACTTATTTGAAAAGGTAACGTTTTGTTAGCAGCAACATAATGACAGAATTTGTTGGTGTGAATTTGAATCTGTCGCTTTGCTCAATGTATTCAGTTTTCTAATGTTTGTAGAACACTCGGCCAACTAGAAGATGATGTGGGCCAATGTGAAGCGCACATTGATTATTGGAAGACCAATTTGGGGGTGATGGTGGGCAAGGAGAAGCAATACAATCTCCAGACTGCCAACTATAAGGTACTTAACCTTCGTTAATATTCAAGTTTCCGGAAAAAAATTAAATTAAACTTAACAAAATATTCAAGTCCAAAATTGATAATTGGATATGAAACTTGATTTGTCAGGAAGACAAAATAAATTAGAACAAAGTAGTTAGTACATGATCCAATGATGTTTTGCTACTGTAATCTCTGCTGTTGGCACCATTCTATGGGTCATCAACATGTAACATACAATGTGGACAGAACTGTAGGAGTGTTAGTAGGTGTGTTGGCTCTTTATGTCAGTTTTGCTTGTAAAAGCAACAGGAAGTTGCAGGAAATAGACTAAGGAGATGGTAAAGTTACTGCAGTTATATAATAATGTGGGTAATTAATAGGAGTATGGTACAAATCATACAACCAGACTGATTGCACCAAACCCAATTGAATCCCTGGAGTCTGTTCGTTCCTCTTGCCTCCTATACAAACATGTGGTTGATTCAATTGGGCATCAGCACTTATGAGTATAGAACTAATACAATATGAAACCTCAAAACCTTAGAGAACCTTAGAGCCATCTAATTTAGAGTATGACATGGTATTAGGGATTATATAAAGCGATCCTATATTTGGTCTGGCCAACATTTAGTACATTTCTTAAACAAATGCAGTTATAAGGGCAACTTGTGAGCCAGCCAATTAAATTAACAAAAATTGACAATATAAAAATGAGTTACTGTGGTAGCAAAGTAGCAAATCATAAACAGGTAGCAAACCTAGTGTTATGAAAAATAACAATGAAGAACTGATATGCAAACATTAGTTTCAGAAGCCAGTGTATGCATGTTACATTTTAGTATGTATGGGTGTCATGATGGCCATCATGCCACATTTTTGTAGCTGCGTATACATTTTCTGAAGAACAGAAATGTGTAGATTTAGGGAGATGTGCGTTGATGACCAATTTTGGGTAAAGTGCATAATATAATAGAAGGGTCTTCGATGATGTAAAAGGCAAGGAGATGGATATTCTCTGGCAAACACTGTTCTGGGGCTTCTTTTTGGGCAGCTACTTCATCGGAATTTATGGAGTCTACTTTTTCTGTTATCTTGTTGAACTGCCAGTTTTTTTCAGATAGGGTTCTGGTTCTGGTGAGGTTTTCAGTTGGGTTAGTATTCTGGTTCATGGCTTGTGTTCTTGTGGTGTTTCTATGGACTCTTGTTCATTGACTGTACTCTCAATAAATCATGTTCATATAAAGAAAAGATAAGTATATATTGCTGTCAACTTGATGAAGAATACAAACGGAATATTTTAAGTCAGGATTTGGAAAGTAGTTCAAATAAATCTAGGCTTTTATATTTGGATTCTTATAATTAGTAGGATTATTTCTTTAGGATTCTTTAAGGATATTCCTAGTTATTCTAGAATTATCTTAGCCTCCCTATATATAGAGGCCTTTGTAGTCTTTTATTTTCAGATTGAGATTAATAAAATTGAAAGTTTTTGCTTCTCTCCAGGTTTGTGTGATGCAACCTAATCTTAGGTGTGATGCTTAAAACCTCTGGGTGTGATGCCTAGAAACCCTACTGGTGTGATGCTAGTAGCCCTATCCCTTTCTTAATTTTCCTTACTCCAAATCCCTTTTCTTTCTCCAATCAAGACTGCTTTATTGGTCCTGCCTCACAACTCCTTGTTCAACATTGTATTTATATATTAGAGTAGATTTGCATATAACTTACGTATGTGTCTATAAAGATATATATTTCGATATGTGTATATGATTCCTCTCGCAGAGAGTAAGCAGTGGTGTACTAAGTTTGGATTTTTGTGAATGGTGATTTTTGGAAATATGGAGGTTTCAGTGTCCCAGTTTAACAGGGCATTCCTATCTTTTGGGTGATTGGAGGAATGAAAAGAATGGGGGTGAAACTGAAATTTATATGTGCTCCAAAGATTTCTTTGGTCCTCAATCAGTATTATTGTCTGGAAACCTTGTATGCTAGAGTATCTTAGTTTACCAAAGATTATCATTGTTTATCTTTTCAAAAAAAAAAGAAAAGATTATCATTGTTTATTTGCTATCAAACAAGGTGATAGGAAATCCGTGAGTTTATGACATGTATCAGGAAAACTAGATTTTTACCTGGTAGATGGTAATAAATTGATTGATAATTGATAAACCGTGATCATTCTATTTACTAGCTTACTGCCATTCTTGTACCGAAGTTGCAGGAATATACATATTCATCCCAGTTGTACAACCAGTATATACTTTGGGGTGGTTAGCTATATCCAGTTAAAATTGTAACCTAAATGTTTTTTATCGGTTTTGAATAAGAGTGTGATTTGAACTGCTTGGACAGACGACTCTTACCCGTGTGGGCTATACCCCAGAGATTAGCCATGGGGTATTGGTTGAATTGGCTGAGCACCGGAAGGAATTAGAGAAGAAGACAAAACCTGTTCTTGATACTTTGCGAAGCTACCAAGACTTGCCTCCGGTACCTTTCTACTTTAGTTATAGGGTCAAATTTTGTTTTGTTCCTAGAAAGATTGCAAATTGTAAGGTTATGAATATCTGCAGGATAAAGCTTTGGCTGCTTTAGCAATTGAGGACAAGAAAAGACAGTATGCTGCTGCTGAGAAGTATCTCGAAGACGTGTTGCATTCAGCTCTTGCCACTTCAGAGTAGTGTGAGGAGACCTGTTGTATAATTGACTCTATATATTGTTGTATATTTGTTAGTGAAGAAATGGTAAGGGGTCAATGTATTTTTGTTGATCTGATGATTGTAGCACAAGTTGTGGTCTCATGATGCTCACTATTGTGGACAAATCTTTGGTTACTTATCTCGTTTATATTGATTATCTCAGGCTCATGATTTTCTTATTGCCAGAATATGTGTTAACTCTTGTGTCCTTCCTTCTGGTCGGGTTTTGGTCTAGAAAGAATCTTAATGACCTGGAAGTTGAGGAACTCATCTTTCTGTCATCTCAAATTGAGAAGAAGAGGTTGTTAAAAGTCTCCCTGAAATTTTGTATAAATCTTGCAATACACATTTGATGGACAACCCAGTGAACCCACTCTTATTCAATTTATCCTTTTCATGTAACAGGGAAGGCAAAAGCACCTCCAAAGGTACTAGGTGTTGGTATGGATTGGTTCTCATGGGAAGATTAAGACCCAGTTTTCGACATTGCTGTATTGTGAGCATAAGCGCTTTTGGTTCTGTTGAGGCCAAAATTACTTTTGTTTCTATTGTGAGGAAAAACAGTTGAGTGTTTGGTAATCTATTTTTTGAAAGTGCTATGAGAATAAAAAACAATTAAGTGATTGGTAAACTGTTTGTAAAAACTAAAAAGTGCTTCCCTCAATTTATGTTCTTTACAAAGTTGTTCCAACTAATATGCATTATGCGATCTCTGAATGGGAGTGTATGGAGAACATACACGATGAGAAACAGAGAACAAAGAAAAAGTAAGTTATATATTGACAAAAAACACAGAGAGTAGTTTAGCGAAATTATATAAAAAACTATTAGAGCATCTCTAATAGCTTCCTATAATTTCTCTATTATAGGGAATCAAAAATTAAAATCTCCAAAATTTTTTTTACTCCAACTCCAACAGATTCTCTATTTTACAAATTTTATAATTCTTCCATAAAATTTTACAGATTGCTGTAAATATAGGGAATTATGTTTTCTCTTTCATCATTATCTCTATTTTAGGGATAATTATAGGGAATTTATTGGAGCAAACAGCCAAATTTTTCTCTAAAATGGAAAAAAATCAAGAATATGAAGAAACTGTTAGAGTTACTCTGCTGGTTGAGAAAATATTTGGGTAAGACTTTTCAAGACTATTCCCAAATGCCATAGGCAAGTTCAAAAGTATGGCTTTTAACAAATGTCGTTATTATATTGTCAATTATGATGGACACTTTAGAAGTAGGAAATTAGATATACTAGAGTCATCCCCCGTGGGTTTTCTCTCTAACACCTTGAGAGTCGGTGGCTTTACTCCTTGCCCTTCGTGGGCAATTTTCCCTGGGTTCTATCCCAGATCTGAGGCTTCGTGCCTCTATTTTCGGCTTATTTCCCTTCTGTTGTCGTTCTTGTTTGTTCCGTTCTTATCTATGCTTTCCGTTTGAGTTTGTTTTCCGATCTGATTGCTTTCACCCCAGTTCCTTCCAGTCCAAATTTCAGCTTCTTTCACCTCTCAAATCTTTGGCCACCTTTGATTGTTGCTACCTCTAGAGCTTTTCCTTCTGCCATGGATTGTCTATATGCTCCTCGGAGCACTGTTTTAAACGGGGCTTTCCCGTTATTGCACGTAAATCCGGTGAATACGGTTGTGCTTCAAGGGGGGACTGCACAATCTTTGATTGTCTGTCCCTTTGTTCCCTTTGTGGATCTCCTGTATCTTTCTCTTGTTCTGGTTTCTGTGTTGGCAGAGGTTGATCTCCTCCTTGGAGCTGATTTGAGTTTTGTGACTTTCTTCCTTGGTTTTGGCTGGAATTTGTCTGGGTGTGACTCGATCGGATCTGCCATCGGTGCGCTGCTGTCCACTTATTCCTCTTGGCGGCTCGGGCGAAGCTGTCTTCCTCGATGTGTTGTTGGGATGGATTGCTGGGTTACGTTTCTGGTGGTGTTGTGTGTGGGCTCGCTTGGTTTAGGCCTAGGTTCTTTCTTTTTTCGGTGTGTGCTTCAAGCTCTTCACCTCGGGGCGGTGCAGATCTACGCGGCGGTGCTATTCTTCGCGGTGGTGCTGCGTTTGGTCTTCAACCGGTGGCCGGGTTGTAACTTGGGTAGCTTAGCTTGTGGGCCAGTCTGTTGGGCCTTTGTTTCTGTGTTCCTTGGTCGGCCCAGTTTGGGTGTTTGTAATATGGTTTTGTTTTAATATAAGTTACTCTTATCTGCCAAAAAAAAAAAAAGATTTATGATGGACACAGATGCCAATGATTTTCAAAAACTTCAAAGGCATTTTCAAATGCCATAATGTATGGACAAAATTACATATTCCATGACGTTTTGACAAAATCGCGATGAAAAAATTACCATTAACGGTGGTGGACAAAACTGTTTGAATGAGCGGTTAGTCTTAGTCTTAGCATTCACCATAACGATATAACAGGACCAGCTGTGTTATCACTGAGCTGGCACTTAACAAAAAATTGTGTTAAGCTAATGGCCAGGTGAGAGTAATTTAATTTGTTACGGCTATGTATCATTTGATAACCCAATAAATCACCTATTTCTTTTCTGATTCAAATTGAATTTTAAATGGAAGAATTTCAAGGATATTTAGAATTAACGGCAAGTGTGATGATTAAACTGCAGAGATTTAAAAGATAAATTCGGCGCGAAACTTGTGCACAAATAATTTAAGTAAAATGAAATGTCCCTTTATTATTTTTGTTAGATACAACAATAATGAGCCCAGAATAAGATTCTCTCTCTCTCTCTCTCTCTCTCATATTTTTGTTACTTTCTCGTCTGCTAGAAAGCAAAATCTGCAGCCATGGATATGGATGTGCTTAGTTGGAATTGTAGAGGGATCTGCAACGATACTACAACAAGGGCTTTGAAGGATCTCATCTCTCAAAATCGTCCTCAAATAGTTTTCCTTTGTGAAACCAAAATCAGTTTGTTATCTGATTTTAATGCTCTACGTGATGCGTTGGGTTTTCCTCATGCTTCTGAAGTATTGAGTAATGGCCTATCTGGTGGTTTGGGGATGCTTTGGACTGATGATGTTCAGGCAACGATCGGGACGGTGTCTGCGCATCATATGGATCTCTTTGCAGATTGCGGTGTTGGAAACCCTCGTCGGAGATTGAAGGGGTTTTATGGCTATCCTCGTACAGGTGACCGAGGTCGTTCTTGGCAATTGTTGAGGGATCTAAGCGACCTTGATTCCTTGCCATGGGTTGTCATTGGGGATTTCAATGAAATCCTCAATAGTAGTGAGAAGATAGAGGGTCCGGTTCGAGTAGAACAACAAATGCGTGGATTCCGCGATGCCCTAGGTTATGGAGACTTACTTGATCTAGGTTTTCAAGGACCTCAATCCACTTGGTGAAATTCAGAAACGCAACTTCGTTTAGATAGAGCAGTCTGCATGCCAGCTTGGTGTGATGTTTATGGCCATGCTTGCTTGCGACATCTCCCACCAAGCGATTCTGACCATGTTCCAATCTTATTACATGCAAGTACTGCGCCTTTGACTACGAAGAAGTTTCGTCACCGTTTCAAGTTTGAGGCTTATTGGTTACCGAATCCTGAATGTGGTGAAGTGGTGAATACAGCTTGGTCTAGGGATGTTACCGGTTCTCTGATGTACCAGGTTACACAAAAGATCAGTTATGTAAGACTGGAGTTGGACAAATGGCAGAAAAGAGCTTTCAAAGGTAGACAGATGCAGATGCTTGGAGTTAGGGCAATGTTGGAAGAGCTTCTTGATGTCCATTTAACTGAAGAAGTGGTTGTCGAGAAGCGGCAACTGATGGGAACCTTACAGCAACTACTTTCACAGGAGGAGAGTTTTTGGAAGCAGCGCTCAAAAGTGCAATGGTTAAAAGAGGGGGACCGTAACACTAGCTATTTTCACCGAAAAGCGGCTAATAGGAGAAGGAAAAATTCACTTCGTGGTTTATATAATGAGGATGGAGAATGGTGTGATGATGATGAGGGGCTTGAGAAAGTGGTTACCTCCTATTTCTCTACAATGTTTACTGCTTCAGACATTGATTTTGAGCCAATGAGTACTACTTTGGAGGCAATACAACCTTGTGTATCTCAAGCAATGAACGAGCAGTTGTGTGCACCATATTCGCAGGATGAGGTAAAGTGTGCTTTGTTCCAAATGTATCCAACTAAATAACCAGGACCGGATGGGATGCCTCCTCTATTTTTTCAACATTATTGGGATATCATTGGTGGTGATATTACTGAGGCTGTGCAAAGCTTTCTGCAAACTGGTCAACTTTTGAAGGAGATCAATTTTACTCATATATGTCTAATTCCAAAGGTGGACAATCCGGAATATATGTCTGAATTGAGACCTATTGCATTGTGTAATGTAATTTACAAGATTTGTTCGAAAGTAATTGCTAATAGGTTGAAGTTGATATTACCATCTGTGATATCACCTTTTCAAAGTGCATTTGTGCCTGGGAGATTGATCACAGATAACATCTTAGTGGCCAATGAAGTGGCTCATTTTGTGCATAATAAATGAGATGACAGTGAGGGTTATATGGCTCTCAAGTTAGATCTTAGTAAAGCTTATGATAGGATGGAATGGTTGTTTCTCAGGAAGGTAATGGAACGGTTTGGTTTTAATTCCAACTGGATTGAGATGGTGATGCAGTGTGTCAGTACAGTGCGTTACTCTTTTTTGGTGCGAGGTAAACCAAGAGGTCTTGTAACACCTAGCAGAGGTTTGAGGCAGGGAGACCCTTTATCCCCCTATTTATTCCTCATAGGGGATGAAGGGTTTTCGGCCTTACTACAACAAAAACAGGAGATGGGACTTTTACCCGGCATTGAGGTTTGTAATGAAGCCCCTGCTGTTAACCATTTATTGTTTGCGGATGATAGTATGCTCTATGCTAAAGCTACTTTAGAAGACTGTTATCAAATTCAAGATGTTATTGAGACTTATGGTAGGGCCTCGGGGCAGTTAGTCAACTTTGATAAGAGTTCGGTAGTTTTCAGCAAGAATGTGTCAGAGTACATGAAGGGAGAGGTATCTAGCTATTTGGGAGTGCAGGTGGTGGATTCCCATGAAAAATATTTGGGTTTGCCTACTTATATTAGGAGGAAGAAGACTTCTACCTTCCAATACATCAAGGATAATTTGGCAAAGAAGTTTAGTAAATTGGCAAGGGAAGATGCTGAGTAGGACTGGAAAAGATATTCTAATCAAGGTTATAGCTCAAGCTTTGCCTTCTTATGCTATGAGTGTTTTCCAATTAACGAAGAATTTTTGTGATGATCTAGAGCAGATGTGCGCTCGGTTTTGGTGGGGTAGTACTTTAGATAAGCGAAAGATTCACTGGAAAACTTGGAAGGCTTTGTGTAACCCTAAGGAAGAAGGAGGTTTAGGGTTTCGTTGCTTGTCAAATTTCAACAATACAATGCTTGCAAAACAAGCTTGGAGGGTAGTGACTAATCCCACGAGTTTGGTTGCTCGAATTTTCAAGGCTAAATATTTCCCGGATACTTCTTTTTGGATGACAACTCCTCATGATTCTCCTTCTTTCTCTTGGAGAAGCTTGTTCTCAACAAGGGAGTTTCTAAGGCAGAGTTCCTATTGGCAAATTGGTGATGGTAATACTGTTAACATTTGGTCAGACTGTTGGTTGCCTACTGTACAAGATTTTAAGCCGATGGATAATAGCATTGCTGCTAATGAGGTTCAACAGGTTAGTGATTTAATGATTCAGGCAGGATTTTGGAATACTAGTTTGATTCGAAGGCTTTTCCCATTGGCAGAGGCTGATGTTATCTTGAGCCTCCCTTTAAGTTCAAGATGTGTTGATGACAGAGTTGTGTGGAGACTAGAGAAAAATGGTCAGTTTCTGTTAAAACAGCTTATTGATTTGATTTTGCTACTTCTAATGCTAGAAGTCCATTCCATTTGTCGGTGGGTGTGGCTTTTTGGAAAAAGTTTTGGAAGGTGAATATACCTAGCTCGGCTAAGATTCATATTTGGAGAGTTTGTCATAACATTTTGCCTTCAATGGAGAGACTAGAGTCAAAAATGGTGGAGCTGGATTCTCAGGTATGTGTTTTGTGTTCATCTGCAATTGAGACAACTTTACATCTTTGTAGAGATTGTCCTTTTACGAAGCAAATCCTCCAATCTAATGGAGCTTTGAGTCAGGTGTGTTTTAATCCTCACACTGAGAATTGTGACATCTTAGAATGGTTTAGCTTTTGTGTTCAAGAG
>LYNE01000720.1:0-12587 GCA_001662545.1 Rosa x damascena
GATTCATTTCTATGCAGAATGCGGGGACTTGGATTATGCCCGGAAGGTGTTTGATGGAATGCTTGAGAGAAACACTGTGTCGTGGACTAGTTTGATTTGTGGTTATGGTTGGAGGAACATGCCAAAGGAGGCTGTTTCTTTGTTTTTCGAGATGCTGGTTGCCGGGATTAAACCCAATCCCTAGTATGCCTCCATTATCATTGAGCCATACTTCAGGGGCAATGAGACTAAAGAAAATTAAATTCATCCTTAATCTATGAGACTAAATTCAGAAGGGAACATAATGGCTCTCCATGTCTCTCTCTCTCTCTCTCTCTCTCTCTCTCTCTCTCTCTCTATTAATCTATGAGACTAATAGTTACCATAATAATCCTATAATGGCTATTAGTAGCATGGTGCTTTGGATCTGGTAGGAGCCTGATATTGGCTACGTGAAATAATGGTATCAAAATTGTTTGTAGCAGCCCTCAATTGATTCCTTTGTTGTAGGAGAATAATGGTGGTAATCAGCTAGCTAGGACATGCAGATTAGTTCATACAACTTGGTTGATATGATCCATTATTAATGTTTGTATTATGGTTCTTTTTCTCTGCTTTCATTTTGTTACTATGCTGCTAGGTGATTGATATCATGCAATTTGTTTGTCTTTTCCATTTGCAGTGGGGACTATAGATTTTCCATTTAGAAAGGTTACACAATCTGGCCAAGTTGGCTACATGCTGATTGCTGATCTAACTGAATTTGAGATGACCGCCAATGAGCTAGAAGCAAAGGTATATGCTATTCTTCTCTAGTTGTACTCTTGCCTATGCTCTTTTCCTAGGATCAAGCTCCCATATGTTATTGTTTACAATTTTATCAAAACATCTCATGTTTAAAAGGCATGATGTTGCATCATCCACATGGTCCGTGGATTAAGCACATGGAATATGAAATGTATCACTTTAAGAAAAATCTTCCTGGTATATGTGCATGCCACAAGCATATTAAATTTTCCTCTACAGAGTACAACTTGGAATTTCATAAATAAGTATTGTCAATAATTTGTCAAACTCACTGACAACAATTTTTGGTATCAGAAGTTCTAGCCTGGCTTTGGCTAAGTATCTTGCTTCAAGGTGATGCGGAGATGTGTGCTGACCTTCGTGAGGCAGAGGAATTATTTTTCATTGTGTCTAAGGATGGAATTGATACTGTGAGTAGTTACTTTTTCTTGGAGTTTGCCTCTGTTGTAGATTCATGCAAATAAGAATTAATTATTTACATAAATTCAGCAGCACATATTCAGTAGCTAGCACCAATCTGGACTACCATTCACAAGCTCTAGTGGCATTGTAAGAAAGAGAAGCAGCCACTTTTACTTAATCACATAGCTTGTGGTTAAATCATTCAGAAGGGAACATAATGACGCTCTGTACTTTCTCTCTTTTTTCTTTCTTTCTAGATATGCTCCAAACCCTTTGTATGAAGTATTCTCTGTATCAGACTTTGATTATGTGATTAAACTTTCATGTCTCATAGCTTAAACTCAGACGTTACAGAAACAATGAACGAATCTTTGTGAATCCTAATGAATGCAGTGATACTAAGATTAATCACAGTCATGCCAGGGTAGTGCAGTGGGGTGCTCCACCAAGAAGCTGTCTTAAATTGAATATTGATGGTGCCTATGCTAGAGAGAATGGCATGGAGGAGTGGGGGTGATTTTCTGACTCTTCAGGAGGCTTGAAGGGCGCCTTCTCTAGGCATCTTCCTGCAATCCAAAGCGAGGCAGAAGCTTGTAGAGCAGGCTTGCTTGTGGCTATTCACCAGAGTTGGAGACATGTTGAGGTAGAAAGTGATTGTCCTCAGTTTCTTGCTGTGCTGAATCTTCAAGGGGAGGATAACTCTGAGGTTAGTCGAATACTGGATGGTTGTAAGGATTATATGCAGGCTTTTGATTTTATTCAGGTTCAACATATTTACTGTGAAGCAAATAGTATCGCTCTTTAGATTAGCGCATTGCTGATTATGATTATGTTATTGACCTCTGTTCAGGAAAATTGTATAATTGCAATCGAGGCATGAGAAATTTACCATGACAAATGCACCAAAGGTTCTTGGGAAATTGTGGACACAGGAAAGCCTTCAAGACATCCAGTTCTAGTTGCGGCATCTGTGGGAAGCTGTGGAGCCTATTTGGCTGATGATTCCGAGTGTAGGTGAGTTAAATCAACATATGACTTGTGTATGTTTACCGTATATGATTTGGACATGGAACACGAAAATGGTGATATCTCTGCATATTAATTTATTGTACATTGTTTATAACTTTATATAAGGATCATTGATCTTGGGTTCTTATTCTTAATGGATTATTTCTTTGTAGTGGCAACTGTGGCGATGCAGTGACTCTAGAAGCATTGAAAGATTTCCACAGGGAAAGGGTTCAGATTCTGGCCAACTCTGTTGCTCATCTAATTGCATTTGAGACGACACCGAATAAATTAGAGGCAAAGGGAATATGCTTTATTCGCCTTAATGTATAAGGCGTGTGCCCTATTGTGAACATGGATTAAGAAAATGGAATGAAGTTCATTACCCTAGGGAGAATCCTCCTAGCGCATATGACAGATATGATTGCATGCCATGAGTATCGGAAAGTGTTAGGACTATACATAATGCTGAGCTCAATGTCAGAAAACCTAAGATGAGGGTGTTTCGGTCATCTTTTATTTAGATCAATTGGGCCGACTGCTTCCACTATGCTTTGGCTGAATACCTTGCTTAAATGTTATGGCGCAGGCATATGCTGAACTTCTTGAGGAGGAAGCATTAGATATTCCAGCATGGTTTACTTTTGCTTCTAAAGTTGGAATCAGTGTGGTGAGTGGTAATTCCATCTTTGAGTGTGCCTCTATTGCTAATGTGCGGAAGCAAGTTGTTGTTGTTGGAAATCTGCTGTACACTGCTTTGATTTGTCCAGGGGCTGATTTCATATATTCGGAAGGTCAGATCTTTGGTTAATTGGAATAAATCAGCATACATAACCTAGCCCCTCAACATTTTCATATAATTGGTATTTCTTTGCCTATCAATTTTCAGGTAACAAGCAAACCAATAATGATATACCCCAACAGTGGTGAGACCTATGATGGTCAGAGCAAGCAATGAGTGGTAAATGTCCTTCTATATGAATACACAGTGCTTGTTGCCCTACTCTTTTAGCTATAGCAACTGGATATAAATCATTTGATTCATGGTATAATTCACAAAGTATTGTTCTTTTTGTTCACCGGTAGATTTTACCTATTTAAAAGGTATGATCTCTAGTCAAGTAGTTTAAATTGAACATGCATGATTAGCTCTTAAACATTTTCGTATAATGTTCCTTTGCTCATGTAGTTGGAAGGTTACCAGAAAACATACACTGATAAACCTTGATAGTGGCGAGACTCTTCTGATGGTCAGAGCAAGCAAGGGACGGTGAGTCCCCTGCTTTATATAAATGATATTCTGTTCATTCTTTTCCTCCAACACCTTTCTGCCAAAATAAGATATGATTCAAATCAATGCTTAATACTTCGAGCACATGAAAACATCTGTTCTTAAAAAAGTCTGACTGCATTTCTTTTTCATTGGACTGATTGCAGTGAGATCTAATGGGGTGGTTGATCAAGAGTTTGCTGCAAAGGTACCCATAGGAAGTGGCATGATGCTGGAGCTATAAGCATATATGGTGCTGGTGTTGTATGCTGAGGTTATTGTTTCTAAGGATGGAATTGATGCTGTGAGTAGTTACTTCTTCTTGGGGTTTGGCAGTTTGCCTCTGTTGTAGATTCATGCAAGCAAGCATTAATTATTTGCATCAATTCAGCAGCACATATTCAGTATCTAGCACCAATCTGGATTACCATTCACAAGGTCTAGTGGCACCATAAGAAAGAGAAGCAACTACTACTTAATACTTATATTATGAAAAACTTGGATCTTAATATACGGTTCCTTTAACTCATGGCAATTTTGATTTCTAAGGTGTTCTTCAAACAGTCTGACTGCCTGTATTCCAATGCAGCGAACTTATGTGGTGGTTGATGAGGGTTTTCACAGTCATAAGCAAGTGGCAGGAGTGTATTTAGAGGCTGCTGCAGGATCAAGCTCTCTCCAACAAGTATGTCTATTCATCAAAACAGATCCATAAGTGTGTATGTGTAATCCTCTTAGAATAAATACATTTCCTTCTTCATTGTTTTGTAACTTAGAGGAAGTATAACAACTATTCAGTTTCAGATTAGTAGTGTAGTATTCGTATTAAGTTTTTATTTAGGTTTTAATTGATCATAATTCTACAATCAGAAACCAGTTCAATGAAATGAACAGGACATTGGATGAATAGCTCATTTTCTTAGGTTAATTGGAATAAATTAGCATTTGTAAGTTAGCCCCTTAACATTTTCACATAATTAATGTTCCTTGTCTATCAAATTTGCGGGTAACGAGTGAACCAATTGTGATATACAGAAACAGTGGTGAGACCATTTGTTGGTCAGAGGAAGCAATGGGTGGTAAGTGTCCTTCTATATGAATGCACAGTGCTTGCCCTACTCTTTCAGCTAAGTAATGTTCTTTTGTCAGATTTAATGTTATATTACCAGATGGTGAATCTTGTACCATTTGTTGGTAAAAATATGAAACTGATCTTCCCTGTATATGATGAACTGTTCCATGGATGAAAATAATGTTGAATTGACATGTTTGTGAAAAAGTCTTGACTGCATGTGCTTTTCATTGCAGCCATCGACTGGGCGGGTTGATGAAGAGTTTGCAGAAATAATCATAGAGAAGTGGCGTGAGGCTGGGGCTTCCCTGTTTGGAGGCTGCTGCAGGACAACTCCAAATACCATAAGGGCAATATCAAAGGCTATTTCTAACAAGTCTTCTGCAGTTAACGACGCTTAGTTGAGTTCTAAAAATGAGATGTAAATACTTGTAACTGATGCTAAGACTAAGGGCATGTGTCTTTTTGATTTCCTTGTTTTGTAACTCTAAGG
Source organism: Rosa x damascena (assembly GCA_001662545.1). Taxonomy (NCBI): domain Eukaryota; kingdom Viridiplantae; phylum Streptophyta; class Magnoliopsida; order Rosales; family Rosaceae; genus Rosa; species Rosa x damascena. The sequence continues at coordinate 5,032 of LYNE01000720.1, forward strand.
AAGTAGCAAATTACTATCACCATGGTGCTGCTGCTGTATGGTGACTGGTGAGGTTGTTTCACATCGAATAACAGTGTTTTTGTTACCTTTTGAAGTTAAATTTCATTAGCATTTCGTAGTGTATCTTTGAGATTGCCATACGATTTTAAATGCAATCTCCTCCATAGAACATACATGGAACCCAAACAAAGTATACGCAGTTTCTAGATAATTTCCTTGTTCCATCTAGCATCAAAGTAATGATTTTCCAAAGTCTTCTAAGTCATCACCCTCTCAAAAAAGAAGAAGAAAAAGAAGCAACCCTCTCAAAAAAGCAGAAGAAGAAAAAGAAACAATTCAAGTCTTCCAAGTCATCACCTCTGAAAAAAGAAAAAGAAAAAGAAACAGTCTTCCTAGAAAATTTTCGTCCTAGTCTAAAAAGAAAAAGTGAGGAGATAGTCCTTGGCAAGTGCGCCTCGTGAGTGTACAGTAAAAGAGAAATTGCAAAAGAAAGAAGAACAAGGCTCATAGAGGTTCTGATTCAGTCCATTTTCAACCTCACATTCACATTGCAGCAGGCACCAAGAAACTATCTTCTTGAGAGTTGAGAACTCAGATCTACAATACAAAAAGCACTCGAGGAAGGCAACATTCAACAGATGCAGCAAAGCAAGCAGAATATGGCTTCTCTGAACTATGAAGCAGCAGCCAGTTCTTCATCTTCTTCTCTCCCACTTTCTCCTACTGATCACCAAAAGCATTACACATACGAGGTCTTCCTGAGTTTTCGAGGCGAGGATACACGCTTTAATTTTACAGATCATTTGTATACTGCCCTGTGTCAGAGGGGAATTGAGACCTTCAGAGATGATGATAAGCTTCCAAGAGGAGAAGACGTATCACAAGAGCTCCTCAAAGCAATTGAGGAGTCCAGAGTTTCAATCGTCGTCTTCTCTCAAAACTATGCTTCCTCAAGGTGGTGCTTAGATGAACTGGTCAAGATACTTGACTGCAGAAAATCCAAAGGACAGAAGTTTAGAGCTGTTTTCTACAAGGTGGCTCCCTCAGATGTACGACACCAAAGAGGTGCTTTCGGTGACGCATTTGCTAAAATTGATCAATGCAAATACAAGGATAGCATCGGCAAATGGAGCGAGGCTCTTGAGGAAGCAGCAAATTTGTCTGGATGGACTTTCGAGGAGGGCCGGTATGTTTTTAACCCAACCCCACTAGCTAGTTGATTAGTTAGCCTATTTTTTATTTATATTGAAAAATCCATATATTAATCTTCTACTTTATTCGATTTCCTATATGTACGTGCTTTTAATTTCATAGGTACGAGACTGAATTTATCAAAGAAATTGTTGAGGATTTGTTCGCCCAAGTAATAAAACCTTCATGTGAGTTGCACGTTGCTGAACGTCCAATTGGCTTGGGGTCTTGTAGACAAGAGGTCAACAAACTTTTAGATGCCAAGGAGAATAACATGGTTGGCATATGGGGGCCTGGTGGAATAGGAAAAACCACAATTGTAAAGGATGTGTTTAATTCAATTCGCCATAAGTTTGAAGGTAGCTGTTTCTTGGCAGATGTTAGATCAAAAGGCATAGCCCAACTGCAAGAGACACTTTTGTCTCATTTGAGTTTAATATCTTTGAATGTGCACAGTGTTGATGAAGGACTCAGTTTTATAAAGATAAGGATGCGACATAAAAAAGTTCTCTTAATCATTGATGACGTGAGTCATTCTAGCCAATTACAGAACTTAGTTCCATCCCCTGATTGTTTTGGGTCGGGCAGTAAAATTCTCATAACAACAAGAGATAAACGTTAGCTAATTGCTCATCAAGTTGATGAAGTATACGAGGTCAAGATGTTAAATGATCGTCATGCTTTGGAGTTGTTTAGCTTGAATGCATTCAAAAGAAATAGACCTCCAAGCGATTATCTGGAACTTGCACAACATGCAGTACGCTATGCCCAGGGCCTTCCATTAGCTTTGATAGTTTTAGGCTCTCATCTATTTCGTAGAAGCAGAGAGGAGTGGGAAGCTACATTATATAGTTGTAGGGGAGAAGATCCCCACAAAGAGATAAGAGACATTCTCAAAATAAGTTATGATGCTCTGGGAGTAGATTTAAAAGGATATTTTCTTGATATCGCTTGTTTCTTTAAAGGGAAGCTTGTAGACGATGTGAAACCAATACTAGAAGCTTGCTACGACCTCAAATCAGTGATTGGTATTAAACAACTCCAAGAAAAGGCCTTAATAAGAATTGACGATGAGAATAATTACTTTGGTGATAGGATTTGGATGCATGACTTGATAGAAGAAATGGGTAAAAACATAGTGTATCAAGAGTCACCTGATGAATCGGGGGAACGCAGCAGACTGTGGAGTAAAGAAGATGTCAACGAAGTTCTAACAAATAATACAGTAAGTATAATAATGATGTTTTGTGTTTTTCAATTCGGAAAGCATTTTATATTGAATATAATTTCTTATTGAGACCTTGAAGAAAACTGTATTGAAACAATACTTGTGCTTCCAATAGAAATTGCTATGTTTTTTGTTGTTGTTGTTGGTCTGAATAGAAATTTCAACCATAAATGTTGCTAGGTTAATAAGCTTGCTTTCTTTTACTGTAGGGAACAAATAAAGTTAGAGGCATTCAACACCAGTGGCCATCATCTATGATATCTTTGAATGCTAAAAGCTTTTCAGAGATGAAGAAGCTTAGATATATTTCTATTAGCGAGTATATGAAATATGAATGTTTTTCTGGAGATATTGATTATCTTTCCAAGCAGTTGAGGTGGCTGGATTGGCCAAAATGTCCGTTGCAATCTTTTCCATCCGATTTTCATGCAAACAGACTTGTAAATCTCGATATTTCTGGGAGTTACAGAATCACACAACTATGGGAGGGACGTAAGGTACTATAATCTAATAATTCATTATTTCATTTTATTTCAAGACTTCTTTAATTAAAAATAAGTAATAGATAACTGTGTTGTAAACTACTGCATCCACTTGGTTGATCTTTTCATTTTTCTTTTGCCATACAGAATTTTTCAAGTCTAATACATATGAATTTAAATGGTTGTACATCCCTAAAGGAACTCCCAGACTTCAGTGGAATCCCTAACTTGAAAGAGTTGGATCTATCTGAGTGTACCAGTTTAGTTAAGGTTCCTGATTCTGTTGGATTGCTTGATAAGCTCATTACCTTGAATGTTGACTGTTGCTCTAACCTTATTATGTTTCCAAGAAAAATCAACTTGAAATCTGTAGAAACAATCTCTATTAGCTATTGCAAGCTTGAGGAATTTTCAGAAGTTGGGGAAGAGATGGTTTCCTTGAGAAGTTTGATGCTAAGTCGCACTTACATTAAAGAATTGCATCCGTCCATTACAAGGCTTATTAGCCTGGAAGAGTTGGACCTAGAGGGCATTCAAAATCTTACAACCCTGCCGTATGATATTTCTGAGTTGCACAATCTAGTGAGTCTTAACGCGAGTGGATGCTCAAAACTGGCTACATTTCCAAAAATTCCAGTAAAGATGGATTTCTTGGGATGGCTCTCTCTTGAAGGCAGTGACATAAGAGAATTGGATGAGTCAATTGAAAATCTCATTGGGCTTGAATATTTGAATCTTACTGATTGCAAAAATCTCACGACTTTACCATGCAGCATTTATGGGTTGCAAAATTTAGGGGAGCTTCATCTTGGTGGATGCTCAAAACTCGCTAGATTTCCAACAAATACCAAAATTTTGAATGTCGATGGTTGCTCACTATCACTTCCCAAGCTATGGAAGTTAAGTACCGTAGGATGCAGTTTATCAGATTGTGATTTCCTGATGACTCTTGATTGCTGGGAAACATTAAGGTATCTTCGGCTGGCAATGAACAATTTTGTTAGTCTTCCTGCTTGCCTCACCAAATTTGTCAACTTACAGTGGCTTGACTTGGAGGGTTGCAAGAGACTCCGAGGAATTCCGGAGCTTCCACCAAACGTTGAAGTATCCACCATGGGTTGTGAATCACTGCACAGATCCTCGACCCCTTTACTGGAGGAGAGATTCTCGACATTGACAAATCCGTCAATTGAAGAGCCAACTCCGTCGTCATGGCTTTCTTTGTCTTCCGAACCGATACCGATTCATCCAAAACGACATCGCAGCGCGGAAGAACCATCACTGGCTGAGTCGTCATGGCTCTCTCTTTCTCTCTCTACGGAACCAACACCAGTGAATCCTCCGAAACGACAACGCACTGCCGTCGGGGGGCAAGAATTGATGGTCCCCATGTTCCCTGACCTACACTCAACAGCTTCAACACCAAGCAGAGGAACCAACTGACTTGTTAAGGCTTTCTCTGAACTCTTCAGAACCAACAAAACCTCGTGGCCCAGTTAAAGGTGATCAAGACCAGTGGCTGTCTCTGTCTGTGCTGCCAACACTGCCATCCACTTCAGAACTCTGAACTCTGAACCATCCACTTCAGAGTTTAGTCGAGACAGAGAGGTTTGAAATCCCACCTGCGATTTATATATATATATATATATATATATATATACACTTGAAGCTTCAGGGTGTGCCACAACTAATAAGATTTCTACGTTTTTCAGGTTTGGGTATGAGGCTGTCTTCATCTGCTATTTACTCATCAATCTGTAAGTTCATGTATTCATCTTTTTACTTTTAGCCCATATGGGCAGATCTATGTTGTCTGGTACTGCATTAGAATTTGATACTATGTACCTGTGTACTGTCTACAAACTTCTCCCATTGATAAAAACATTTCCATGATGATGGAATCAATGAAGGCATGATGATGGAATCAATAGTAGCAAAACCTAAAGGGCTTTTATGAGTTGCTTTGTATTTATTGTGGACAGATGGAATCAATGAAGGCATGGTGCTTTGGATCTGGTAGGTGCTTGAGATTGGCTACATGATGATGGGGAATAATGGTATCAAAGCTGCTTTGTAGTCCTCCACATTGTTCATCCTCAATTGATTCAATTGTTGTAGCAGAACATTGGTGATATCAGCTAACTAGGAAATGCAAATTAAGGTAGTCCATACTCCATACATATTGGTTGATATGATCCCGTTATTAATATTTGGTTTGTGGTTCATTTTCTTTGCTTTCACTTTGTCACTATGTTGCTAGTACATTGATATCATGCATTTTGGTTGCAGTGGGGACTGTAGACTTTCCACTCTGAAAGGTTACATGTTCTGACCAAGTGGGGTACATACTGATATATGCTATGTCTCCATAGTTGTACTCTTGCCTATACTCTTTTCCTAGTACGTACTTCTATGCTCTGGTGCCTATATGTTCTTGTTCACAATTTTATCAAAACATATTATGGTATAGTGGCACCATTAATTACTTGCTATAATCGAGCAGCATATATTCAGTAGTTAACATCAATCTGGTATAGTGGCACTTTAAGAAAGAGGAGCAACTAATTCTGCTTAATACTTATATTATGAAAAACTTGGATCTTAGTATTCTGTTGATTGATGGCAATTTTGATTTCTAATGCATTCTTGAAAAAGTCTGATTGCGTGTATTGCACTGCAGTGATCATATGTGGTAATTGATGACAGTCTTCTAATTCATTAGAAAGCAGCGTGAGTCTCTTTAGAGGTTGCTGCAGGATCAGGCTCTATCCGAAAAGCATTTCTATTCATCAAGACTGATCAATGAGATGTAAGTGTATATACGAAATAATGTTAGAATAAATCATTAAATACGTGTATCATTTCCCTTTTCAAATTTTGTAACTTAGAGGAAGTACTAAAAATATTCAGTTTCAGAATAGGGCGTACATAGTAATGTTAGTATTTTGACTTTAATTGATCATAAACCTACAATTAGAAACCAGTTTAATGAAATAAATAGAAAAATGAAAGAATTCTCATTTTCAGAGTTTCCTCTGTAAATTTAGAAAAACAGTTGGAAGTATTGGAGTATCCTCAATTTAAAGACCTACACGGAGGTCTCAAGTATCCCATCTTTGCCATTATCTTAATTACATGGATTTTCTATATTTTTCAGCCAATTCCCTTAATAAATCCCACCCATTGCTTCAATTAAATACCAAATGTTCTTTCACCCTATTTGATGCTTGTGCCTGTGGTAGTCTGCATTAAGGGAAGCAAATTTCGCTTAGATGTGTTCTTTTACAGTGGTTTGAAGCAACCACCTGAAACGGTGCTGCAGTTTCAACTTCGAGTTTTAAAGTGTGAGGATCAAGGATTTTGTGAGTCTTCCTTCCTTGAAGATTTTCCGGTTTAGGGTTTTCTCTTTGTTCTAAAATCTGCAGATATTTTGCTTAGTGGGGTTGACATTTGTAGACATTTGTTTTTTTCTCCCAAAAAAAAAAAATTGTAGACATTTGGTTTTTTCCTCCCCTTTATTCTCTGTGTCATTTGTTTTGATTTATGTATTCTATGACAAACATATATTTATTTTCATGTTTATCTTTATATCAGTAGTTTGATTTTCAAACCGAAGGATTGTACTATATAATTGGTATACTTGACCAACTTTGCAAGTAGTGAAGAATATGCCCTCCTTGGTTCTGGTTGTAAGACAGACATTGCTGTACTGTATGGGAATGTTTGATGAGGCTGCTTCTTAATACCAATCTGTAGGATTTGTAAAAAGCCTTGTATATCTTGTTCATATCCAGAAATACAAGAATATTATAATCTGAACCAGTGTGAGAATTTAACAAAAATTTCAAATGACAAAAATAACAAGCATAATATAATATTTGGAAGAACCTAAAGGCGTTTTATGAGTTACTTTGTGTTATTGTGGAGAATATTGATGGCAATCAGTTAGGCACTGCATTTAAGGTAGTGCATACAAATGATCCAGTATTAATATTTGGCTTCTAGTTCATTTCTTTGGTTTCACTTGTTATTTACTACTATAAATGTTTCTGGGTGATTAACTTATTAATGTTATACATTTAGATTGTTGCTTCCGTTTACAGGGGGAACTATAAACTCTCCACTTGAATGGTTGCAGATTCGGGCAAAGATGGGTACATGCTGATCTGACTGACTTTGAGACGACTGCAAAAAGCTAGAAGTCAGGGTATGTGCTATTTCCCTAGTACTCGTGTTGTACATGTGCCCATATACTTTTCCTGGTACTTCGATCTATGCTCAAGTACCTTTATCTCATTGTTTACATGTTTTTGAAACATATCACATTAAGAGGCATGATGTTGCATTGTCCACATGGTCATTCTGTTATGCCAATGGAATGTGAAGCTGTCACATTAAGAAAATATTCGTGGCACATTTACATTCCAGAGGCAGATTAAGTTGTCATCTATAGACAATAACTTCTAAATACATAAACAAATTTGGCCAATGATCTGATTGGATCATACACATCATTTTTGGGTATCAGCTAAGAGTTCTAGGTGATGCGGCAGGCAAAGAGAGAAAAAGACTTTGTCAAGAGGAACCAACTGACTTGTTAAGGCTTTCTCTGTCTTCAGAACCAACAAAACCTCGTGGCCCAGTTAAAGGTGATC
>LYNE01000720.1:18968-32947 GCA_001662545.1 Rosa x damascena
AACCTTGATGTTGTCATCATTAAGAAACTGGAACACAAAGAAAAGAGCAAAATAAATCAACAAAGTAAAAACTTGGACAGCTATAGCTCACTGACCAAAAATAAATAAATAAACAGAAGCTAAGAAACATAGCTATAGGCTTTCTAGCTAAATCAATGAAGACCTTCTCTACGGTTCTACCAACATGAGTATGCAAAAGCGAAGAAATCATTTCAGTTTGGAATCCTCTTTGAGTAGCTTCTTTACCATGTTCAAGTGTCATGGCCTGTCGAAGTTACATCGGTTTTACTTGGCATATCAATTGCCACCACCATTCAAAACTGACTGAATCTCCAATTAGAAGGAAAAAAAAAAGTTAAAAAACTGAATTTTCAATGTAATCAAATGGCAGAAGAATGAACACGACCAAACTTTATGTTCTATGACGTTCATAAACCCAGAACAATTTCTTTTTCTTTTTATTTAACACATTCCTGTTAAATATGATACGATCGATGTTTTTAGGAAGACAAAAGCTAGGATCAAAAGCACCTTTGCACCTCTATTTCCAAATAAACCAGAGCACAATAGCAAAGACCCATTCCTTCCAACCAAAATTGAAAGGAATATTAAAGACTTGCAACAACAACACACAATCATAATACAAAAACAAAGTTACCTCTGCAATTAGATTATATTTTAAAATTTCATGTTTTTGCGTCTTGTTTAGATTTGGTTTTGAACTGTTAGCTTCAGAGTTTAAAGTGTTTATTCAGGGAGATCATTCTCGATTGCCCAAGAGTTCAAAATCATAATACAAAAACAAAGTTACCTCTGCAATTAGATTCAAGTTGATTTAAATCATTTCCTGCTAATAAAAAACTCTTTTAAATATGAAAATTTGAGATGCATAACCTAAAACAACTCCTTATGATATGATTTGTCTTGATCTAAACAAATTTAGAGTTGACATGGAAGTTTTAGAGTTGAGTCTACGGGCTATAAAATCTTGACCTTGAATCATTTAGACTCAAAACCTAGACCCACATAGGCATATATGGTTTACTATTAACTATCAGTAAGCATGTCTGATTTGTTATTGATCCTCAGTAGCCATATCTGATTTACTATCGAACTCTAGTGACCATATCTGAATTGTTATTGAACCTCAGTAGCCATGTTTGAGTTGTTATTGACTATCAGTAATGATATTTGATTTGTTATTGAATGTCAGTAACAATTGTGTGATTGTTGTAGCTGGTGTAATTTGTAGTACTTATGTTTGAAGCATTTACTTTTAGTTTTTGTGATTGAATTTTAAGATTCTGGTATATTGATTAGCTAACCCCTTTGTTACTGAAGGTCAGTAACATTTGTGAATATGGTCTTGCGGAGGTACTCACTTCATAATTATTCTTCTTGTGCTATATATTCAGATCAAGGCTATTATTGAGGTTTCCAACACATGGATGAGGTTGTTCAATATGGTCTTTGGGTCGACATAGTGGGACAATTGAAATTTGAAATTTCATTATTTTGAGTCAATTTGTGAGGAACTTGTAGTAGTTTACTTACCATTTTATAATAAATGGAACCTTGATATTGTCAATTCTATAGAAGTTTAATTTTATTTACAATTAGAGTTTTGATTATACTTATTCAAATTCCTTATAGTTTTTGTTATTGTTTTTCAGTAAGTATACTGACCGTCAGTAACAATGTTAGTAAGTATACTGACGGTCAGTAATAACATTAGTGAGTATATTGAGAGTGAGTATCAATGTTTGTACGTGCACTTAATAAAAATACCAGTTACTAACTGTCAGTAGCATTGTCGAAAGACTCTTAGTAGCTATTGTAAATATACTGACTCTCAGCAACAATTTCGTTTTTATTCTTGAGTGAGAAAAAAAAATTATTTCTTATAAGCTTCTAAGACTCTACAATTCATCTTGTTGATTTTCTTTGGTTACTTTGTTTAAGATTCATTTATGGATGCCTATTTTTCTTTTGGGCCCTTTTCCTTTCTTCCTTTGATTTGTATTTGGTAGTAGCTAGACAAAGTTTCTCATTGCTACTGACGATCAGTAGCAATATCCATTTTATTACTACCGTCAATAGCAATATACTTTTTGTTGCACTTTGAGAAAATTTATGGTATTTTGAAATTTATGGTTTTATTATTGTTATTGAACATTAGTAGCAATATCATAATCATGGCTCTGCCTCAATAGCAGTACTAGTAGTCTATTTGTCACAGTTTAAATCTATTATAGATTTTGTATTTTCTAATAATGCAGTTTAGGCAAAAAATTAGTGTTGAAATGAAGTGCAGCAAGTTTCTCTCAATATGTTACTGACCTTCAATAAGTTTTTAGTTAGTTCTAAAGCAGAATCAAAATATTCAAATGAGTTCTTTTTTGTAGAACAATGGTAATCTCATAATACTGATAATAATAGTAAACTGGCTGGCATTAATTAGTTGGTACAAAGGGAAAGAAATAGATGCGGTGGCATTCTCATAATTAATTACAAATTTAATGTCTAATGATTAATTTCAGTTTCTCTCCGTGTTTTGATTGTGGCTGCAAGGGCATTTTGCGCATGGTCATTTGACCATTTGACTTTACCTTGATGGTAAATAACTCTACTTTTTATTAATGAAAATCTTTGTGTTTATTCAAAGAAAAAAAATTAAATTAAAAAGGGAAGATGGCATTTGATCGACAATGCATTTTCTTTCACTGCTAACTTTCTATTAATTAAAAAATTAAAATAAAAGAAGGGAATGTGTCAATTTGATCGACAATGCAATCTTTTCATGGTCAATTGTCTATAAAAAGTTTAAAATAAAAAAATAAAAAAAGGAAGATTCTGATTTCATAGTGGATGCAATCTCTTTCGTTGCCAATTTTCTATAAGAAAACTTAAAATAAAAAAAAGAGAAGATTGTTGAACGAAATTGACTTATGTGTGCCTGATCAAACTAGGATTAGCTTCATGTTTGTAATAGAAGAGAATGTTCTAGAATTCCTGATCCCATTCGGAATAGTTTTCCTTGTATTATTAGAACATGTAATTTGTAATCCCTATAGGGCTCCTATTCTCAATATTGGATACACAATTCTCTCATCAATCTCTCTCAAATTTCTCTCATTCTTAAACACGTTATCAACACGAGCCTTAACCACAAAAATAAAAATACTCTTCACCATTACCTTCTCCACCGTTGCACCTAGCCCAAGCTAGCCTAGCCACCGCTGCCACCTACCTCGCCCGTGGGCCTGCAGCTTTGCATCGATCTGCTGCTGCCCCTGCAGCCTTTTCGGCCATCCAAACAGCCAATAAATCGGCCTAGTTCCCTGCAATACTCGGCAGCAACCAAAATCCATTATTTCCATCACCACCGAGCCATCCAAAGTTCCCTCTATCGATCAACAATTGCCCAAGCTTCCAAGTTTCAAGATTACAAGCTCCGAATTTAACCAAGTAAGTATTTACATTAAAGTTCCCGCTTTCTGAAATTTATTTTCTTCTTCTTTTTCTCGGGGACTTGCAACCTCCCTTCTTCTACATCCCACCTTTCTTATAACGTGGGTTTGATTCTTGAGAAAGCGGAATCTTGGGGATTCACGCTATTAACGAACTAAGAGCGTTCGTAAGACTTCGGACTAAGAGCGTCTACAAGCATCGATTTATGATCATATAAACATCATTGTTTCGGTCTAATCCAAAATTTCTTGGCAATCGAATTCTTGGTAGCTTAGCTCGGAAATCTTATTATTTATTAGTTGTCGTGAAAGTTTTAACTCTGAAACTAATATATTTCTTCTTCTTGTTTTCAGGATATCGAAGCCGAAACTTGACTTTTCTATGCTTGATTCAACTGGCTCGAAATACCACAGTTGGGTCACAGTTAGGACTATTCTTTTTCGAGATATTCTGGAACCTTCCAAAGCTCTCCTTGTTCAATAGGGACTCCTAGTCACATTAGGTTTCCTTTTCCTGGCAGGAATGGGTTTCCTTGTCCAACTGGGATTCTGGCATTTGTCATTTTTGTCATTTCTCCTAGCTTGACTCCTAGTTGACTAAGGATTCCTACTTCAACTGCGATTCATTTTCCTAGTAGGATTGGGAATGATTCATTTCTCCATTTCTGATCATTTCTGCACCATTTCCTCCTTGCCTTCATTTTAGACTCAAAAGTACCTAAAAACACTAAACTAAGTTAGAAATGATAATGTCAAAAGAATAACTAAATAAAATATAGAGGGATTAACAATTAAAACGTCGCATATAATGCTCCTATCATTTGTCTCATGTTCTTCTAGAGCTAAAAAAGATGTATGGACTAAAGCTCATTTGTGAAGCATCTTTTAGAGGAAAAAAGGCTTGCTTGGAAATTAAAGCCGGTAATCTGGCCCTGTTTAGAAGATAGTGGTAAGTGTGGATTTAGATTGTTCACTTGCTAATTACAAAAGTGAAACTTTTTATTCTTTTCAGAGTTGTGCATATATTACTTGAAGTTCATAGTTATATGAATAATTATTGTGAATCTAATTATTTGATTTTTGTAAATTTTTTTTTTTTTGGTCTAGAGGAGGTCCATACTTCGCATAACGACTGGGAGAAAAGTATTTGATGATCTATTAGGCGGTAATCTTGTGCTATTATACTCAATAGTTTGTTAGCATTTGATTCTTTTGTTAATAAATTGCAGTTGGGGTTGAAACTCATGCAATCACTAAAGTCATTGGAGAATTTGGGTGAGCACTGTTTCTTTGAGTATAATTTGTGTCTAAAATCTGAAAATTTTCATCAGAGTATCACTGGTGCCATTGCTTTTATTAAACCTAAACATTGATTTCAGGTTTGGGAAAACGGAGCTTGCTCACACACTTAGTGTAACTACACAGGTTTGTCTCTCTCCTTAAGTTATGACTGTCCTAGCATACTGGAAATTATGTCACCAATGTCCAAAATTTTTTTGTGGCATTTCAGTACTGAAATGTTGAGTTTACATTGACTATGATTTTCAGTCATCTTTCATATCATTCAGTTTGATTAACATAGAAACTATACAGAGTCCATTAAGAAGCATGGCTACCGAAAAAGTGATAGTTGTGAGTTTTGGACAGCTGCAATGCCATGCCAAGTAAAGCTAAATGTCAATACTGCTTTTACAACTGTGCATCCCATATCTGGTATTTTCACATAATAAACTAGTAGCTAGCCTAAGATTTCCATGCTTAAACATGCAGTTTGATTCAAATATCAGATAATTTACATCAAGCCTTGCTGGCTGAGCTTGTTTGCTATTTTTCAGCTTCCTACTAACATGCATTGAGGGAATGGAAAGGTTGCTTACATTGATACTGAGGGAACTTAGTATCCTTTTTCTTCGTCCATCCCACCTAAAGTTTCATGTAGCTTTTATCTTCATCAAATAACTAAGTGCACTTGCAGCAAGTCCTATTTTGCAGAGAATTTTTCTCAGAATAAGATTATGTTTAATAAGTTCTATTTTGCAGGAAACCAATCAGAATGCATCAGCTTTAAGGCAAGTCCACCTTATTTATTTGAAGGGAGTTGTTTTGGTCTGGTGACTGACTCTGGTCAATATATGGTTGGTATGCTTTCTTCAATGTTTTATGTTCAGTGGATCATTTCTTGGACTGTTAGTGAAAATCGAACTGTATTAGCTTTTTGATGTTGTGTAAGAATTAGGTTTGGTGCAGAAACTGTTGGTAAAATATATGGTCTAATTGCTATATTAAAAGAAAAATTAAGAAATCATTTATGCAGATTATATACCAAATAGAATGCATAGATCTAAACAATGTAAAATGATAAAAGTTAGAAAAACCTTAAACAATATGGTCGAGTCTAGAACTTGATTCTATGTCCTTAAGACTAAATTGCCTCCTCATCGGTGCTTAAAGGTTCTAATGGCAAACGTCTCCCAGGATACAACGACCTTCTTCTTATGGTAGTAGCACTCCAAACCTCAAGAACAGCGAACTTAGATTGTGTATGAACTCTCTCTTGAAAAGACTCAATTGGTTTTCAAGACATTAGGAAATACTCATATGTAGAAGGAGAGGAGGAAAGATGAATTCAAGAAGTTATTTTCAGAATATGGTGTGACAAGTGTTTTATAGATGTAAGGTGACTTTTGGACGAGAGATGACTTTTCACTAAAAGTTATCTTTTGTGATCAGCCATGACTTCTCATTGCATAGTCATTTACATTTATTTAACTTCATGTTCAAGTAAACCCTAATTTATGTTTGGCCCAAACTCTAAGTTACTTGCTCTAGTGGTAATAGGGTTAAATTAGAAGGATCTAGATTCCTATTCAATGTACGATTATTTTCCTTGTATGATTGAGATTCTATGCATTGTAATCCTCTATATAAAGAGGCCCCTATTATCAATGAGAATACACAACAAATTCCTCTCAAATTCAGTTTCTCTACAACACATTATCAGCACGAAGCCCTAACCCTGAAACCCTATATTCGTGGCCTTCAAATGCCATCTTTTGTCAGTAGCTGCACCCCGTCCCCAGATTCCTGGAACCGGAAAAACCATCATCGGAACCGGCCTGGAAACTGCCGAATTGGCCGCCAGAAGATACTGCACTGCCGAACCGCTGCCTACCTCAGTTAACCCAGCCCAGCAGCCCAAAGCTTCGGCCCAAAAGGAAAGAAAAACCCTAGGCCCAGAAGCACAGCTGGATCTCGGCCCAAAGTCAGAAGCCCAGTAACCTGAAGCCCACTGACGTTAGCTCTGCGTCATCAGCCACGTCAGCATCCAGTCAGCTTGCCACTTCAACATCAGAGCGCCACGTCAGCACTTGTGGTCAACGCCCGGTCAATGCTGGTCAACCTTTTCCGGTGACTTTTCAGGCGACATTTTTCCGGTCAAGATTTCCGGCAATTTTTCCAAGGTAAACTTTTCTAAAAGTTCCCGTTTTTGAAGTTTTTATTACTTTTCTCTTCTTTTTATCGGGGACTTCCAACATCCCTTCTTCTACCCCCCTTTTTTCTTCATAGGGGAGACCAAAAAGCCGAACTATGGGGGTTCGTGCTCACTCCAAGCTTGGAGCTTGTAGAGTCATCCAAACTTAGAGTTTGTTGAGAAGAAAACAATCGACCACATACATCGTTGTTTCGATCTAATCCAAAACCCCTCTTGGAAGCGACTACGCTCAGAAAATTCCTAATTTCTTGGAAGCGACTACGCTCAGAAATTTTATAGACTTTTTCGTAGTAGCTAGCCCTTTTTCGCTCCGAAACTAACCCTATTTTCTTGTTGTTTTTCAGGATGAATAACCTGAACAAGTTGAGCTTCGCTCCACTAGAGACAACAGGTGCAGGATACCACAAGTGGGTCCATGATGTGCGCCAGCATCTTAAGGCTGATAGGATCCTCAGTACGATCCAAGAGCCAAGTCAGGACGTGCTTACTCCTCAACAAGCTGTTGCTTTTGAAGCGAATAGAGCTAAGAGAGAGGCGAATGAAGCTAAAACCATCATTCTCATGACAAGGCACATGAATGACGCGCTCCAAAATGAGTACCTCAATGAGGAAGACCCAAGAAAACTATGGCTAGAACTCGAGCAGCGTTTTGGCAACGTCTATGATTCCCTGCTTCCAGACTTAGAAGTGAGATGGCATAGCCTCTGCTTCTGTGATTTCAAGTCTGTACTTGACTACAATTCAGAAGCACTTCGTATCAAGTCTATGACGGAATTCTGTGGACATAAAATCACTGATACGATGTTGATCGAGAAGACTCTCTCCACCTTCCCCGTCTCTGCATTAATGATAGCCAAGAACTATCGGGTTGATGTCAATGCTAGACACATCACAAGATTTCATGAGCTAATTGGTGCCATGAACGTAGCTGAAAAGCACGACAACATACTTGTGAAGAACTATAACTCTAGACCCATGGGAACCAAGTCAAATCCGGAGTCTAATTATAGTCGCGCCTCCAAGGGAGGATGCAAGGAGCGAAACCCTAAGAGTAGGGATAATCCTGGACGTTCTGGTCCATATTCTCGCCCTAAAGAGGAAGGAAACCGCCAACATAGGCGTGCACGGAACCGTGGAGGTAAACATGTGAAGAGAGAGAAAGGCCAAGCATCCGGTTATGGTGGTGACGCCACCAAAGGCAATAACCATCT
Organism: Rosa x damascena; assembly: GCA_001662545.1. Taxonomy (NCBI): domain Eukaryota; kingdom Viridiplantae; phylum Streptophyta; class Magnoliopsida; order Rosales; family Rosaceae; genus Rosa; species Rosa x damascena. Next base: position 27,143 of record LYNE01000720.1, read on the forward strand.
TCATAGCTCTCCTAAAGCGCCTCGATCAAGGGAATCTGACCATAATGATGCTTGTCTCAAATGTAGACTACCTGGACATTGGGCAAGGGCGTGTAAAGCATCCCCAGAATGTTGCAAAGGCATACATGATGTATCGTGAAGCAAGGGAGGCAAATTATATGGAACAAGAAGATCAAGATGATGATCTCGATCTAAGGGTGGAAGACTACAAGGATCAAGACCCAGAAACTGGCGATTTTGATTAATTCTTTTTATTTTCCAAGAGATGTAGGCAATTGCCATATTATTATAGTAAATGCCAATGGTATTAGTCTTTCTTCAAAGAGGCGTACTCAATGTAACTGTGATGTCTAGGAAGGTTTTGAGATAAGTGGTACTTAAGCGAGCTTTGCTCCACCGACATCTCTCTACCCACCTGGTCACATTTGCATTGAAATTACCAAAAGGAGTTAGACGACTACCATTGTTTTGCATTAGCTAGTTTATTGGATTAGATTCTTTTTGGTTAAAAAAACGATGATGTAATTCTGTTTGGCTTATTAATAAAAGTTGAGTGCTTTTTTTTTTATGAGCTTTTCTTGTAGGAATAGATGAACTACAATGTCTTGCGGATAGTGCGACTACGTACACCATTCTACGACATAGGCAATTATTCTTAGAGATGTTGCCTATATGTTCCTCTGTGACTACGATGGCTGAGCCATCAGGTTTAGTTCAAGGACATGGAATGGCCCAATTCCTATTGCCAAATGGCACCTTGATTAAAGTCACTGAAGCTCTCTACGCTTCTAAGGCAAATCGAACTTTATTGAGCTTTAAAGATATAAGAGCCAACGGATTCCATGCGGAAACGCATGATGAGAATGGAAAAGAGTTTCTTTGCATTACCTCTAATGATTGCGGACGAAAGCGCATCTTAGAGAAGCTTATGTGTCAATCTAGTGGATTTTATGTCACTACAATTCGACCAATTGAATCCAACAATGTCATAAGAGAAGATCTCTTGGATTCAGACACATATTGGCTTTGGCATGACCGACTAGGGCATCCTGGTCGTGATATGATGCTCTATATACTAAAGACTTCACACGGACATCCATTCTTCAGAGTGAGAAGAAGCAAGAATCGAAAATTGATTCATGGACTTAGCAAGACCACAACAATTGCGGCTTTTGGCGCTGCAGCCGTCTTGGGGTGCCATAGGGCTGCCCAAGTCCCATGTGATGACGCCATCAATAAAACCAACCATGAGCATGACGCCATGGTTGCCTCTCCTCGTGGCCATGACGCCACACACACCAATTTCCATGGCTCTAATGCCATGATGGGAGATGTAGTCACACACTTTGCTTCTAATAACGCTACGGACGCTCAGGCTCAACCAAAATCCTCATTGGGTTGCTTCTAAGGCCCCTCGCTCATTTTCCAAAGCCTGTTCCTTCGGAAAATTAGGACCGAGAACGTCCTACGCAAAGGATCCTAAAATACTCATTCCGTTCTTACAGAGAATCCAAGGGGATATATGTGGACCAATTCAACCATCATGCAGACCTTTTAAATACTTTATGGTATTGGTTGATGCGTTGACACGCTGGTCACATGTCGCGCTGTTGTCCACTCGAAATGCTGCTTATGCTAAACTCCTCACCCAGATTATCCGTCTACGGGCTCACTACCCTAATCATCCTACTAAGTCAATTCGACTTGATAATACTGGGGAGTTTACATCAAAAATGTTCGATGACTATTGCATGTCACTGGGGATTGATGTAGAGCATCCAGTTCCCCATGTTCATACCCAAATTGGTCTCGCAAAAGCTGCTATCAAACGACTACAAATGATACGCACTAATCTCCCTGTTTCTGCTTGGGAATATGCAATATTGCATGCAGCGACGTTAATTCGTCTACGACCCACTGCAACCCAATCTTACGCTGCATTATAGCTAGTGACTAGGTATGAGCCTGATATCTCGCACTTACGCATTTTTGGGTGTGCCATTTAGGTGCCTATTACGCCGCCATAGCGTACTAAGATGGGTCCACAACGACCAATGGGCATATACGTTGGATATGAATCTCCAACCATCGTCCGCTATCTTGAACCCTTGACATGCTATCTTTTTACCGCTAGATTTGCGGATTGTCACTTTGATGAGACAGTCTTCCCGTCGTTAGGGGGAGATAAGAACACATATGTTCAACAGGAACGACAAGAATTGTCGTGGTCTGTCCCCACTATGTCTCATCTCGATCCCCGTACCGCACAGTTCGAACTTGTAGTGCGAAGAATAATCGAGCTCCAGAACGTAGCAGGCACTCTGCCTGATGCGTTTTCTGATGTTGCCAAAGTGACGAGATCACATATACCTGCTGCAAAAGTGCCTGCAAGGATTGATGTCCCAAATAATGGACATAACGCCACTCCTGTGACACCAAGAGATGGTGCCATTACCCAGAATGGCAATGATGTGGCGTCTATGGCCGCAGGTCCCGCAAGGAAGAGCGGTAGACCGATTGGTTCGAAGGATACTCGCCCTAGAAAGAGAGCGAATGAAGCACAAACAAATCATTTGATCATCGATACTCAAAATCTGTCCCATGAGAATGTTCCGGATTATGGTTATGTCCAAGAGACATCATTGGGGGACACCTCAATGTCAGAACCTATCCTTGAGAACGTAGAGATCTCTATTAATTACACTAGTGTACATGGGACGTGGGAAAGAAACTCCATCATCATTGATGATGTATTCGCGTATTCAGTGGTGCGTGAGATTATTGAGATCGATGACATCAAACCACGCTCCGTTGATGAATGCCAACGTAGAGCTGACTGGCCAAAATGGAAAGATGCGATCTAGGCAGAACTTGATTCTCTAGCGAAAAGAAAGGTATTTGGCAATGTTGTACCAATACCGCCCAACACCAAACCAGTTGGTCACAAATTGGTATTCGTTAAAAATCGCAATGAGAAACACGAGATTGTAAGGTACAAAGCTCGCCTTGTGGCTCAAGGCTTCTCACAACGCCCTGGAATCAACTACGAGGAGACCTATTCTCCCGTAATGGACGTCATAACGTTCCGCTACCTTTTCAGTTTGGTAGTTTCTGAAAAACTGAACATGCAGCTTATAGATGTGGTTACAGCGTATCTATATGGGGATCTAGATACGGAAATATATATATGAAAGTTCCAGATGGAATTCAGCTACCCAAATCAAGTGGCTCCAAACCACGGAGCCCGTTTGTAATTAGATTGAAAGGCTCACTATATGGATTGAGACAATCCGGACGGAAGTGGTATAACCGTCTAAGTGACTACTTGCTTGGAAAAGGATATGTCAACAATGAACAATGCCCATGTGTGTTCATAAAAAGGACAAGTTCCGGATTTGCAATAGTAGCGGTTTATGTCGTTGACATGAACATAATTGGCACCCTTAAAGAGTTAAGGGAAACCGCTGAACACTTGAAATCCGAGTTTGAGATGAAAGATCTTGGGAAAACACGGTTTTGCCTTGGTTTAGAACTTGAGCACCGTAGAGATGATATCCTGATTCATCAATCAGCTTATACCCAGAAGATGCTTAGGCGTTTCAACACTGACAAGATTAAGCCTTCAAGCACCCCAATGGTCGTCCGTAGTCTTGATCCAAAGAATGATCCATTCCGTCCAAAAGATGACGACGAAGAAGTGCTAGAGGCAGAAGTGCCCTATCTAAGTGCAATAGGCGCATTATTGTACTTAGCACAATGCACAAGACCGGATATCTCATTCGTTGTGAACTTGCTAGCTAGATATAGCTCTACGCCAACACGACACCATTGGACTGGTGTTAAAGATATCTTTCGATACCTAAGTGGTACTATCGATATGGGCTTGCTCTATCCCTACAGAGAGAAGAGGGATTTGGACCCATCTAGTCTCAGGGACGCCACATATGGTGGACTGCGTTCCCTCTCCCGATCCCAAAATGATATAAGTGTTTTAGAAGGTTTTGTTGATGCTGGGTACCTCTCTGACCCACACAAAGGTCGCTCCCAAACTGGTTATGTTTTCACCATAGGAAAGACCGCGATATCTTGGAGGTCTACAAAGCAGACCTTAGTCGCTACCTGACAAGACCCACCCCGGATTCCACCCTGGAATCCGAAGTGGCCCTGCGGGACCCACCTTTAAAGAAGGTTTACCAAAAATTTCGGCATAACCTCCCCTAAAAATGGACAATCCAAAAACCTGCGGAAAACCAAAATTCACTTCTAATAATCCAACCACCAACTCCTGGAGCCACCATGCTCCCATAATTCAACCAATCCAATCTCAAAGATAATAATATCATAACAATCTCCAAAAGGTAAAAGAGACTCCAAGATGTAAGATAACACAATCCCCAAGTTACGTCATAGACCTCAAATATAATTCGTACAAGTTTGGGTCACAAATCCCATAGTAATCAGAGCATCCTAGGAATGTAAATGGACAGAGAGTGCAGTACGCTAAACAGGTAACCTACAGAATGTGATGGCGGAAGCAGGTGCGGTCACTATGGCTCACTCTCATACGCCGAGCAGCAATACTGCAATCTGGGCATTTGAAACCGAAGGGCCCAGGGAAAAGTATATAAAAACGTTAGCGTGAGTGGACAAAAATAAATAATTGAAAAGAAAAAGGAGTTTATACTTTCCCACATTTATATCATTAAAACTCCCGATGCATGCAATAATTAAGAAAACCACGAGAAGCTCCGCTCAAGAAAAACCGACTAACCCCGCTAGTCAAGAACAACAACAAAAAAAGATATGGGGAAGAGAGTTCACCATACGGGAATGGAGCCTCTCAGGCTCTACCTACCCTCGACTGCCACTCACACATAGATTGAGCGAGGAGGAGAACATTACCTCGACTGCCACCCACGTGAGGAGGAGAAAGGCTACCTCAACTGCCACTCACAAACACAAAGTAAGTGAGGAGGAGACCTAATCACATGACCCGCGTATGGTGAGGAAAAAAATCGTCGAAAACCAATAAATCCGTATAGCTTCCCCACACTTCTCACAAGATAAGAATCCAAATGTGCAAAGACGTGACCCCGCACGCCAAGTTTTTCTCAATCTAAAAATAAGTAAGTGAGAAAGATCCAATAATAGACCAACATTTCACTTTGGCGGATATTTTGAAAATAAAGTGGCGTATAAATTCTGAATCCGCGCATAGCAAAATAATATCCGAAACTAATCATAAATTCGAAGACATAATACGATAAGTAATTTATCATTCGGAAGTAAATAAATAAATGCATGCATCATTCTTTGAAAATAAAAGTCCACTCACGATATACAGCTAACGTGGTATCCAAGCGTACGGATCCTCGTCGAGTGATAGGTCAGTATCACGTCCTGTACACAAATATAATCCGTAAACAACAATTCGATAGATATTTACGATAATCAATAATTAATCTCAAAACCCATAACCTCAACTTCTCCAATCCTCTTCCACACCCAATCAAACTTCACCAACACTGCCCACTCGTCGATTTCAACTATATAACAATTATGGAGGAAATCTGACAATCGGATTCACGATTAACATTACCCAAAATCCAAATCTTTAGAAATTCATAACCGATTCAAAACTCCACCAATTCTTACCAAACTTCACCATTAATATCCATCCGTCGATTAATGTATTCCGTATCGGAACAAGGGAAATCCGAAGGTCGGATTCCCACAAATCAACAACCGAAACTCTCAAACTTCGGAAATTCATAATCCATGACAAACTTCTCCCAAAATTAACCA
>LYNE01000720.1:35642-57945 GCA_001662545.1 Rosa x damascena
AAGGTTACCAGCAAACATACACTGATATACCTTGATAGTGGCGAGACTCTTCTGATGGTCAGAGCAAGCAAGGGACAGTGAGTCCCCTGCTTTATATAAATGATATTCTGTTCATTCTTTTCCTGTAACACCTTTCTGCCAAAATAAGATACGATTCAAATCAATGCTTGGTACTTCAAGCACATGAAAACATCTGTTCTTAAAAAAGTCTGACTGTATGTCTTTTTCATTGCACTGATTGCAGTGAGATCTAATGGGGTGGTTGATCAAGAGTTTGCATATATGAAGCGGCATGATGCTGGACAATGTTACTTAAGCATATATGCTGGACAATGTTATTGGCTATATGAAGTAACGTAGCTAGCAATGGGTGGTAAATGTCCTTCTATATGAAGCGGCATGATGCTGGAGCTATAAGCATATATGGTGCTGGTGTTGTATGCTGAGGTTATTTCAGAATAGCCGTTCTTATTAAGGTTTGTTCAAGCATATTAAATTTTCCTCTATATGTTACAACTTGAAATTTCATAAATATGACAATAATTTGTCAAACTCATAGACAACAATTTTTTGGTATCAGAAGTTCTAGCCTGGTTTTGGCAAAGTATCTTGCTTCAAGGTGATGCGGCAGGTGTGCTGAACTTCTTGAGGAAGAAGGAATTGGTTTTCATTGTTTCTAAGAATGGAATTGATGCTGTGAGTAGTTACTTCTTCTTGGAGTTTGGCAGTTTGCCTCTGTTGTAGATTCATGCAAGCAAGCATTAATTATTTGCATCAATTCAGCAGCACATATTCAGTATCTAGCGCCAATCTGGATTACCATTCACAAGGTCTAGTGGCACCGTAAGAAAGAGAAGCAACTACTACTTGATACTTATATTATGAAAATCTTAATATACGGTTCCTTTAACTCATGCCAATTTTGATTTCTAAGGTGATCTTCAAACAGTCTGACTGCCTGTATTCCAATGCAGCGATCTTATGTGGTGGTTAATGAGGGCTTTCAGAGTCATAAGCAAGTGGCATGAATGTATTTAGAGGCTGCTGCAGGATCAAGCTCTCTCCAACAAGTATGTCTATTCATCAAAACAGATCCATGTGTGTATGTGTAATCCTCTTAGAATAAATACCTTTCCTTTTTCATTGTTTTGTAACTATGAGGAAGTATAACAACTATTCAGTTTCAGATTAATAGTGTAGTATTCGTATTAAGTTTTTATTTAGGTTTTAATTGATCATAATTCTACAATCAGAAACCAGTTCAATGAAATGAACCGGACACTGGATGAATAGCTCATTTTCGTAGGTTAATTGGAATAAATTAGCATCTGTAAGTTGGCCCCTTAACATTTTCATATAATTAATGTTCCTTGCCTATCAAATTTGCAGGTAACAAGCGAACCAATCCTGATATACAGAAACAGTGGTGAGACCATTTGTTGGTCGGAGCAAGCAACGGGTGGTAAGTGTCCTTCTATATGAATGCACTGTGCTTGCCCTACTCTTTCAGCTATAGCATCCGGGTTTAGATCATTTTATTCATAGTATAATTCACAAAGTAATGTTCTTTTGTCACATTTAATGTTATATTACCAGATGGTTAATCTTGTACCATTTGTTGGTAAAAGTATGAAACCGATCTTCCTTGTATATGATGAACTGTTCCATGGATGAAAATAATGTTGAATTGACATGTTTGTGAAAAAGTCTTGACCGCATGTGCTTTTCATTGCAGCCATCGATTGGGCGGGTTTATGAAGAGTATGCAGAAATAGTCATAGAGAAGTGGCGTGAGGCTGGGGCTTCCCTGTTTGGAGGTTGGAGGCTGCTGCAGGACAACTCCAAATACCATATAGGGCAATATCAAAGGCTCTTTCTAACAAGTCTTCTGCAGTTAACGATGCTTAGTTGAGTTCTAAAAATGAGATGTAAATACTTGTAACCGATGCTAAGACTAAGGACATATGTCTTTTTTATTTCCTTGTTTTGCAACTCCAAGTAGCAAATTACTATCACCATGGTGCTGTTGCTGTATGGTGACTAGTGAGGTTGTTTCGCATCGAATAACAGTGCTTTTGTTACCTTTCGAAGTTAAAATTTCGTTAGCCACTGGTCCTGAGATTGCCATGCGATTTTAAATGCAATCTCCTCCACAGAAAATACATAGAACCCAAACAAAGTGTACGCAGTTTCAAGATAATTTCCTTGTTCCATCTAGCATCAAAGTAATGATTTTCCAAGTCTTCTAAGTCATCACCCTCAAACCGAGAATGTGGGATGCCCTCTAATCATGCAACTTGGGGTTAAGCAGGCGGGAAGTTCATTCCATTATGGATCTGGTCCAACTCTCCTTGACAAGATTGGATCAGACTCTCTGACTAGGTTAACTGATTTGGTAGGGACTGGGAAGTCAAACTCTAGGGTGGAGTTTTTGGCAATTCAAGCAGCTCCAGTTGGGAAAAAACGAAAAGCTGTGCATGCTTTGGAAAGGTTTGGGAAAAAGTATTTAGCCTTTCCTGACTCAAAGCTTCAGGTGGAGGAGAACGTCCCTTTGGTGTTGCAGCATAAGATTGGCAAGCTGATGGTGTCGCCAAAAAAGAAGAAGATTGGGAGACCCAAAGGAAGTAAGAACAAGACTCAAGGTACAATTGAGCAGGAAGGGAAGAAACTTCGAAAGTATAAACGAAGGGGAAAATTGAACTTTGATTCAGAGGAGGCTGTTATTGCTGGTAAGGGATTGCATGTGCAACTTGTGGAGGGTGAGGCCGTGCCAATGGTGAAGTCTCCTATGCAAGAGAGTGCGGTGGAGGGTTCTGTGGAAGGTGTTTTATCGCCTTCTATAGCTAGTTTAATTTAAGTTTTGTTTTGGGTCGCAAAAACCAACTCCTTAGTTGTTTCCCTTTTATGTCTGCTTCGAGGATTCTTGGTTTTTGTTAGAATAAAGGTGCGTGAACTGTCTAAAAGGTGGGTGTACTCGGGACTTGTTGGGTTCATATTCTTTTAGAATAGGGATTTTAGAGGTTCTAAGGAACGATTGCTTTCTGTCGACCCCATAGGGGTGTTTCGTTTTTGTACTGCTTGCTGAACTTAATGAAATGGCTGACCTATTTCGATCAAAAAAAAAAAAGTCATCACCCTCAAAAAGAAACAATTCAAGTCTTCGAAGTCATCACCCCTGGAAAAAAGAGAAAGAAACAATTCTAGTCTTCGAAGTCATCACCCCTGGAAAAAAGAAAAACAAACAAAGGGTCTTCCTAGAAATTTTTCGTCCAAGTCTAAAAAGAAAAAGTCAGAGGATAAAGTCCTTGGCAAGTGCGCCTCATGAGTGTACAGTAAAAGAGAAATTGCAAAGAAAGAAAGAAGAACGCGGCTCATTTTCAACCTCACATTCACCGTTCACATTGCAGCAGGCTTTAATTAAGAAACCTCTCAATACAGAAGCACTCTAGGAAGGCTGATCAATAGGAAGCCAACTCTCAACAGAAACAGCAAAGCAAGCAGAATATGGCTTCTCTGACCAATGAAGCAGCAGCCAGTTCTTCATCTTCTTCTCTCCCACGTTCTTCTACTGATCACCAAAATCATTACACATATGAGGTGTTCCTGAGTTTTCGAGGCGAGGATACGCGTTCTAATTTTACAGATCATTTGTATACCGCTTTGTTTGACAGGGGAATTCAGACCTTCAGAGATGCTGATAAGCTTAGAAGAGGAGAAGAAATATCAGCGGCACTTCTCAAAGCAATTGAGGAGTCCAGAGTTTCAATCATTGTCTTCTCTCAAAACTATGCCTCCTCAAGGTGGTGTTTGGATGAACTCGTCAAGATACTTGAATGCAGAAAATCTAAAGGACAAGAGGTTATACCAGTTTTCTACAAGGTGGATCCCTCACATGTACGACACCAAACAGATGCTTTCGGTGACGCATTTGCCACGCTTGATCAATTCAAATATAAGGATAGCATGGACAAATGGAGGGAAGCTCTTTCAGATGCAGTAAATTTGTCTGGATGGACTTACGCGGAAGACCAGTATGTTTTTTTTACCCAAAACCCATGTAGCTAGTTAATTAAATATTTTTTTGAAGACGTGCAGCTTTAAATCATTGGTCTTCTACTTTATTTGATTTTCGTATATACACTTTTAAATTCATAGGTCCGAAGCTGAATTTATCAAGAAGATTGTTGGGGACTTGTCCGCTCGAGTAGTAAACCCTTCATATGACTTGGATGTTGCTGAACATCCAATTGGATTAGAGTCCTGTAGACAAGATGTCAACAGTCTTTTAAAAGTCGAGGAAAATATTATTCGCATGGTGGGTATATGGGGGACAGGTGGAATAGGAAAGACCACAATTGCGAAAGCTGTGTTTAATTCAATTCGCCATAAGTTTGAATGTTGCTGTTTCTTGACAGATGTTAGATCAAAAGGCCTAGCCCAACTGCAAAAGACACTTTTGTCTGATATTTTAAACTCAACTTTGAAGGTGAGCAGTGTTGATCAAGGAATCAGTTTTATAAAGACAATGATGCGACATAAAAAAGTTATCTTAATCCTTGATGACGTGAGTGATTCTAGCCAATTACAGAAACTAGTCCCATCCCATGATTGTTTTGGGCCAGGCAGTAGAATTCTCATAACAACAAGAGATAAACGTTGGCTAATTGCTCATGAAATTAAGGTATACGAGGTCAAGTTATTAAATGATCGTCATGCTTTGGAGTTGTTTAGCTTGCATGCATTCAGAAAAAATGGACCTCCAAGCGATTATCTGGAACTTGCACAACATGCAGTACGCTATGCCCAAGGCCTTCCATTAGCTTTGATAGTTTTAGGCTCTCATCTAGTTAATAGAAGCATAGAGGAGTGGAAAGCTACAATAGGTAGTTGTAAAGGAGGTCCTCAGGCAGATATACAGAAAGTTCTCAAACTAAGTTATGATGCTCTAGAAAAGGATTTGCAAGAACTATTTCTTGATATTGCTTGCTTCTTTAAGGGTAAGCATGCAGCCTATGTGAAACCAATACTAGAAGCTTGCTACGACCACAAAACAATGGTGATTGGTATTGCACAACTGCAAGAAAAAGCCTTGATAAGAATTAACAGATATAATTACATTTGGATGCATGACATGATAGAAGAAATGGGTAAAGACATAGTGTATCAAGAGTCACCTGATGAGCCCGGGGAACGCAGCAGAGTGTGGAGTGAAGAAGATGTGTACGACGTTCTAACAAATAATACAGTAAGTATATTGATGATGTTTTTTATTTTTCAATTCGGAAAGCATTTTATATTGAATATAATTTCTTATTGAGACCTTGAAGAAAACTGTATTGAAACAGTACTTGTGCTTCCAATAGAAATTGCTATGTTTGTTTTGTTGTTGGTCTAAATAGAAGTTGCAACCATAAATGTTGCTAGGTTAATAAGATTGCTTTCTTTTATTGTAGGGAACATATAGAGTTAAAGGCATCCAGCAATCATCTGAAATATCTTTGAATGCTAAAAGCTTTTCAAAGATGAAGAATCTTAGATATATTTCTATTAGCAAGTATCAGAAATATGAATGTTTTTCTGGAGATATTGATTGTCTTTCCAAGCAGTTGAGGTGGCTTGATTGGCCAGAATGTCCGTTGCAATCTTTTCCATCCGATTTTCATGCAAACAGACTTGCAAAACTCTATATTCCTGACAGCCGCAGAATCACACGACTGTGGGAGGGACGTAAGGTACTATAATCTAACAATTCATTTTATTTCAATACTTCTTTAATTAAAAATAAGTAATAGATGACTGTGTTGTAAATTACTACATCCACTTGGTTGATCTTTTCCTTTTTCTTTTGCCATACAGAATTTTTCAAGGCTAACATGTATGAATTTAAGTGGTTGTGAATCCCTAACAGAACTCCCAGACTTGAGTGGAATCCCTAACTTGAAAGAGTTGAATTTAAGTGGCTGTGTATCCCTCGTAGAACTCCCAGACTTGAGTGAAATCCCTAACTTGAAAGAGTTGAATTTAAGGGGCTGTGTATCCCTAACAAAACTCCCAGACTTGAGTAAAATCCCTAACTTGAAAAGTTGTATCTATCTAGTTGTACCAGTTTAGTTGACGTTCCTGATTGTGTTGGATTGCTTGCTCAGCTTCTTACCTTGAATGTTGACGGTTTCTCTAACCTTATTATGTTTCCAAGAAAAATCAACTTGAAATCTGTAGAAGCAATTGAGAATTTTTCAGAAGTGGGGGAAAAGGTGGGTTTCTTGAGAAAATTGGATCTATCAGGCACTTGTATTAAAGAATTGCATTCGTCCATTACAAAACTTATTGGGCTAAAAGAGTTGAATATATGGAATTGTGAAAATCTTACAACCCTACCGTATGATATTTATGAGTTGCACAATCTAGAGACTCTTTATGTGGATGGATGCTCAAAACTGACCACATTTCCAAAAATTCCAATTAAGATGGATTCCTTGAGACTACTTTTTCTATCAGGCAGTGACATAAGAGAATTGGATGAGTCAATTGAAAATCTCATTAGACTTGAACATTTGGATCTTAGTGATTGCAAAAATCTCACAACTCTACCGTGCAGCATTTATGGGTTGCAAAATTTATGGTTTCTTGATCTTGGTGAATGCTCAAAACTTGTCAGATTTCCAACAAATACCAAAATTTTGAATGTCGATGGTTGCTCACTATCACTTCCCAAGCTACAGAGGTTCAGTATCGCAGGGTGCAGTTTATTATCAGATTGTGATTTCCTGATGACTCTTGATTGCTGGGAAACATTACAGGGGCTTAATCTGTCAAGAAACAATTTTGTTAGTCTTCCTGCTTGCCTCACCAAATTTGTCAACTTGGAGTGGCTTAACTTGAACGGTTGCAAGAGACTCCGAGGAATTCCGGAACTTCCACCAAACACTAAACCACAAACCTGGGGTTGTGAATCACTGGAGGAGAGATCCACGACATTGACAAATCATGGAGCTGTGATAGAGGCGGCGTCGCTGTCAATTGAAGGGCCAACTCCGTCGTCATGGCTTTCTTTGTCTTCCGAAACTCCGAAACGACACCGCACCGCGGAAGAACCATCACCAACACCAGTGAATCCTCCGAAACGACAACGCACTGCCGCCGGGGGGCAAGCACCGGTGGTCCCCATGTTCGCTGACCATCACTCAACTACTAGTCCACAGCTTCAACACCAAGACGAACCAACTGAGCTGTTAGGGCTTTCTCTGGCAAGGCTGTCTTTGTCTTAGCAACCAACACTACCATTCACATCATCTAGCTATTTATTAGTCAGACAGAGAGGTTTGAAATCCCACCTGCTATTTATTATATATATACTTGAAGCTTCAAAGTGTGCCACAACTAATAACATTTCTACGTTTTTCAGGTTTGGGTGTGAGCCAATCTACATCTGCTATTTACTCATCAATCTGTAAGTTCATGTATTCATCTTTTTACTTTTATCGCATATGGGCAGATCTATGTTGTCTGTTACTGCATTAGAATTTGATACTTTGTAACCATGTACATCATGTACAATTAACTATGCCCTATTTTGAGGTGCATTAAGGCCAAGTTTCACATTTTCAGCCTGGAAATTGTTATTCCAGAATTGAACAAATGGCCCAGTCAAGTCACTCACTATAAGCGCTACATAGTATATTTAAAGTGATGTATGCACTGTTAGTCAGAAATATGTATAGTCCATGCACTCTTTTTAGGCAATAACTAGTGGTTACAGACTTACAGCACACAAAGCATTGACATTGATTTTAATACTCCAGAACTGCTAATACAAGGAAAAAGAGAAGAAAACTAAATTCATCCTTAAACTGTGTGATTAAATCGATCAGGAGGGAACAAAATGGCTCTCTGTACTTTCTCTCTTTTTTCTCTCTCTAGATATGCTCCAAACCCTCAGTATGAAGTACTCTCTCTATCACACTTTGATTATGTGCTTTGTAGTCCTCCACATTGTTGTAGCAGAACATTGGTGGTATCAGCTAGCTAGGAAATGCAAATTAAGGTAGTCCATACATATTGGTTGGGTTGATATGATCCCATTGTTAATATTTGGTTTCTGGTTCATTTTCTTTGCTTTCACTTTGTCACTATGTTGCTAGTACATTGATATCATGCATTTTGGTTGCTTTTCCATTTGCAGTGGGGACTGTAGACTTTCCACTCTGAAAGGTTACATGTTCTGGCCAAGTGGGGTACATACTGATATATGCTATGTCTCCATAGTTGTACTCTTGCCTATACTCTTTTCCTAGTACGTACTTCTATGCTCTAGTGCCTATATGTTATTGTTCACAATTTTATCAAGAAATATTATGTTTAAAGAGCATGATGTTGCTATTCTCAAAAAAAAAAAAAAGAGCATGATGTTGCATTAACCACATGGTCCATGGATTAAGCACATGGAATAAGAAACTTATTATATCAGGCAAAATCTTCCTAGCACATGCCACAAGCATATTCAATTTTATTCTACAGATTACAACTTGGAAATTCATAAATAAGTATGGCCAAAGATTTATCAAACTCATATACATCAATTTTTTAATATAGGAAGTTCTAGCCTGGCTTTGGCTAAATATCTTCCGTCAAGATGATCTGGCAGGCATACGCTGACTTTCTTGGGGAAGAAGGAATTGGTTTTCATTGTTTCTAAGGATGGCGTTGATGTTACAGGCATGTAGTTACTCCTTCTTGGAGTTTGCCTCTGTTGTAGATTCATGCAAGCAAGCATTAATTACTTGCTATAATCAAGCAGCATATATTCAGTAGTTAACATCAATCTGGTATAGTGGCACTTTAAGAAAGAGGAGCAACTAATTCTGCTTAATACTTATATTATGAAAAACTTGGATCTTAATATTCTGTTGATTGATGGCAATTTTTCTAATGCATTCTTGAAAGAGTCTGATTGCGTGTATTGCATTGCAGTGATCATATGTGGTGGTTGATGAGAGTCTTCTAATTCATTAGAAAGTAGCGTGAGTCTCTTCAGAGGTTGCTGCAGAATCAGGCTCTATCCAAAAAGCATTTCTATTCATCAAGACTGATCAATGAGATGTAAGTGTATATACGTAATAATGTTAGAATAAATAATTAACTACGTGTATCATTTCCCTTTTCAAATTTTGTAACTTAGAGGAAGTACTAAAAATATTCAGTTTCAGAATAGGGCGTATATATTAATGTTAGTATTTTGACTTTAATTGATCATGCATAAACCTACAATTAGAAACCAGTTTAATAAAACAAATAGAAAAATGAAAGAATTCTCATTCTCATAGGTTCCTCTGTAAATTTAGAAAAACAGTTGGAAGTATTGGAGTATTCTCAATTTAAAGACCTACGCTGAGTTCTCAAGTATCTCATCTTTGCCATTATCTTAATTACATGGATTTTCTATATTTTTCAGCCAATTCCCTTAATAAATCCCACCCATTGCTTCAATTAAATCCCAAATGTTGTTTCACCCTGTGTAATGCTTGTGCCTGTGGTAGTCTGCATTAAGGGAAGCAAATTTCGCTTAGATGTGTTCTTTTATAGTGGTTTGAAGCAACCAATTGAAACGCTGCTGGAGTTTCAACTTCGAGTTTTAAAGTGCGAGAATCAAGGATTTTGTGAGTCTTCCTTCCTTGAAGATTTTCCGGTTTAGGGTTTTCTCTTTGTTCTAAAATCTGCAGATATTTTGCTTACTAGGGTTGACATTTGTAGACATTTGTTTTTTTCTCCAAAAAAAAAAAAACTGTAGACATTTGGTTTTTCCTCCCCTTTATTCTCTGTGTCATTTGTTTTGATTCATGTATTCGATGACAAACATATATTTATTCTCATGTTTATCTTTATATTAGTAGTTTGATTTTCAAACCTAAGGATTGTACTATATAATTGGTATACTTGACCAACTTTGCAAGTAGTGAAGAATATGCCCTCTGGTCTGGTAAGTAAGACAGACATTGCTGTACCATATAGGAATGTTTGATGAGGCTGCTTCTTAAATACCAATCTGTAGGATTTGTGAAAAGCCTTGTATATTTTGTTCATATCCAGAAATACAAGAATATTATAATCTGAACCAGTGTGAAAATTTAACAAAAATTTCAAATGACAAAAATAACAAGCATAATATAATATTTGGAAGAACCTAAAGGCGTTTCATGAGTTTCTTTGTGTTATCGTGGAGAATGTTGATGGCAATCAGTTAGGCACTGCATTTAAGGTAGTGCATACAAATGATCAAGTATTAATATTTGGCTTCTAGTTCATTTCTTTGGTTTCACTTGTTATTTACTACTATAAATGTTTCTGGGTGATTAACTTATTAATGTTATACATTTAGATTGTTGCTTGCATTTACAGGGGGATCTATAAACTCTCCACTTGAATGGTTGCAGATTCGGGCAAAGTTGGGTACATGCTGATCTGACCGACTTTGAGACGACTGCAAAAAGCTAGAAGTTTGGGTATGTGCTATGTCCCTAGTACTTGTGTTGTACATGTGCCCATATACTTTTCCTAGTACTTCGATCTATGCTTAGCTGCCTTTATCTCATAGTTTACATGTTTTTGAAACATATCACATTTAAGAGGCATGATGTTGCATTGTCCACATGGTCATTCTGTTATGCCAATGGAATGTGAAACTGTCACATTAAGAAAAATATTCCTGGCACATTTACATTCCAGAGGCAGATTAAGTTGTCATCTATAGACTATAACTTCTAAATACATAAACAAATCTGGCTAATGATCTGATTGGATCATACACTTCATTTTTTGGTATCAGCTAAGAGTTCTAGTCTGGCGTTGGCTAAATTCCGGTTCAAGGTGATGGGGCAGGCAAAGAGAGAAAAAGACTTTGTCAAGAGGAACCAACTGACTTGTTAAGGCTTTCTCTGTCTTCAGAACCAACAAAACCTCGTGGCCCAGTTAAAGGTGATCAAGACCAGTGGCTGTCTTTGTCTTAGCAACCAACACTACCATTCACATCATTTAGCTATTTATTAGTGAGACAGAGAGGTTTGAAATCCCACCTGCTATTTATTAGACTTGAAGCTTCAGAGTGTGCAAGAACTAAAAAGATTTCAACATTTTTCAGGTTTGGGTATGAGCCTGTTTTGAGGCTGCTGCAGGCTGTCTTCATCTGCTATTTACTCATCAAATCGTAAGTTCATATATTCATCTTTTCCTTTTAGCGCACATGGGCAGATCTATGTTGTTTGTTACTGCATTAGAATTTGATACTTTGTAACCATGGACATCATGTACAATTAACTATGGCCTATTTTGAGGTGGATTAAGGCCAAGTCTCACATTTTCAGCCTAGCGACCATTATTCCAGAATTGAACAAATGGCCCAGTCAAGTCAGTCACTATAAGCACTACATAGTAAGTGATGTATGCATTGGCAGTCAGAACTCAGAAACATGTATAGTCCATGCACTCTTTTTAGGCAGTGACTAGTGGTTACAGCACACAAAGCATTGACATTGATTTTAATACTCCGAAACTGCTAATACAAGGAAAAAGAGAAGAAAATTAAATTCATCCTTAAACTATGTGACTAACTCATTCAGAAGGGAGCAAAATGTCTTTCCATGTATCTCTCTCTACTTTGTTTTTTCTTTCTTTCTGGAATATGCATGCTCCAAACCCATTATGTCAATAAACTTTACAATTTCCTAGCTAGAACTCAGACATTTAAGAAACAATGAACAAAACTTGGCAAATCTTTAAGAATGTCGTGATGCTAGCACATGATATGAGAAAATGCAGATGCCCATGATCATGGAGATTCTTTCAAGCCAACTAATGGCTATCAGTAACTAAAACTTACCTGTGTACTGTCTACAAACTCCTCCAATTTTCCATAATATAATAGTTAGCATATTATAATGGCTAGTAGCATGATGCTTTGGATCTGGTAGGAGCCTGAGATTGGCTACGTGAAATAATGGTACCAAAATTGTTTGTGATGGTCCTCAGTTGATTCCATTGTTGTAGGAGAATAGAATATTGGTGGTAATTAGCTAGCTAGGACATGCAAATTATGGTAGTTCATACAACTTGGTTGATATGATCCATTAGTAACATTTGTATTCTGGTTCATTTTCTTTGCTTTCATTTTGTAATTACTCTGTGCTAGGTGATTGATATCATGCTGTTTGTTTGTTTTTTCCATTTGCAGTGGGGACTATAGATTTTGCACTTGGAAAGGTTACACACTCTGGCCAAGTTGGCTACATGGTGATTGCTGATCTAGCTGAATTTGAGATGATCACAAATGAGCTAGAAGTAAAGGTATATGCTATTCTCCTCTAGTTGTACTCTTGCCTATGCTCTTTTCCTAGTAATTCTTGGCTCAAAGCGCCCATATGTTATTGTTTACAATTTTATCGAAACATCTCATGTTAAAAAGGCATGATGTTGCATTGTCTGCATGGTCCATGGATTAAGCACATGGAATATGAACATCACTTTAAGAAAAATCTTCCTAGTATATGTGCATGCCACTAGCACATTAAATTTTCCTCTACAGATTACAACTTGAAATTTCATAAATAGGTATTGCCAATAATTTGCCAAACTCATATACAACAATTTTTTGGTATCAGAAGTTCTAGTCTGGCTCTGGCTAAGAATCTTGCTTCAAGGTGATGCCGCAGGTGTGTGCTGACCTTCTTGAGGAAAATGGAATTGGCTTTCATTGTTTCTAAGGATGGAATTGATACTGTGAGTAGTTACTCTTTCTTGGAGTATGCCTCTGTTGTAGATTCATGCAAGCAGGCATTAAAAATTTGCATCAATTTAGCAGCACATATTCAGTAGCGAGCACCAAGCTGGATTACCATTCACAAGGTCTAGTAGCACCGTAAGAAAGAGAAGCAACTACTTCTACTTAGTACTTATATTACACAAGAACTTGGAGCTTAATATACAGTTCCTCTAACTGATGGCAGTTTTGATTTCTAATATGTTCTTGAAAAAGTCTGACTGCCTGTATTCTATTGCAGCGATTATATGTGGTGGTTGATGAGGGTTTTCACAGTCATAGGCAAGTGGCATGAGTCTCTTTAGAGGCTGCTGCAGGATTAGGCTTTCTCCAACAAGTATGTCTATTCATCAGAACTAATCAATAAGTAAGTGTATATGTATAATCCTCTTAGAATAAATACCTTTCCTTTTTCCCTTTTCATTTAACTTAGAGGAAGAATTAAAACTATTCAGCTTCAGAATAATAATGCATTAAAGTTTGTATTTAGGTTTATTTGTTAGAGGAACATGATTTTAGAAAACAGTTGGAAGTATTGGACTATCCTCAATTTAAAGATCTATATATTGAGGTCTCAAGTATCTCAACTTTGCCATTATCTTAGCCAAATTCCCTGAAGAAATCTCCATGTCTACTTCAATTGAATCCCAGCTGTTGTTTCACCACCCTGTGAAATGCTTTGTGGTAGTCTGCATTCGGATCAGAAGGGGGCAGATCTATTGTGATCATTACTGCATTAGGCTTTGATACCTCATATACAATTTGCTTCTGCTCTATCTCAAGGTGCATTAGCGGAAGCAAATTTCACTCAGATGTGTTCTTTTAGAGTGCTTTGAAGCAACAAATTGAAACGCTGCTGCAGTTTCAACTTCAAGTTTCAAAGTGCGAGAATCAAGATTTTCGTGAGTCTTCCTACAAGATTTTCCAATTTAGGTTTTTCTCCGTGTTCTAAGAATCTGCAGATATTTTGCTTACTTGGATTGACATTTGTAGACATTTGGTTCTTTCCTCCCCTTTTTTGTGTCATTTGTTTTCATTTATGTACAGGAAGGGCACACATATTTATTTCCATGTTAATCTTAGATTAACATCGTAGTATGATTTTTAAAACTATTGATTGTACTATGTAATTGCTGAACTTGAAAAACTTTGCAAATAGTGAATAATATGCACTCTTTGGTTCAGGTGATACAACAGATATTGTTGTACTATCTGGGAATCTATGATGAGGCTGCTTCTTAGAAGTCAATCTGTAGGATTCGTAAAAAAAAGTTGTATATTCTGTTCACACATTGAAATACATGAATATGTTTAATCTGAATCAGACTAAGAATTTAACCAGTTGCATTGTGTTATTGTGGACAGATAGAATCAACATTCATGGTGCTACAGAGATTGGCCACAAGATGATCAGGAATTGTTGATTATCAGTTGATCCCACTGTAGGAGAATATTGGTGGCAGTCAGCCAGGCACTGCAAATCAAGGTAGTCCATAGTGCACACAAATTGGTTGATATGATTCAGTATTAATATTTGGTTTCACTTTGTTACTTACATTTTGATTATTTTATCTGGTCATAAAGTTTCTGGGTAATTAATGTTATACATTTTGATTGTTGCTTCTACTTGCAGTGGGAACTATAAACTTTCACTTGGAATTGTTGCAGATTCGGGCAAAACGGGTACATGCTGATCTGACTGAATTTGAGACAATTGCAAATAAGTTAGAAATAAAGGTATGTGCTATTTCCCTTGGTAATAACTTGTACTGATATACTTTTCCTAGTACTTCTATGCTCAGGTGCCTTTATCTCATCATTTACATGTTATTGAAACATATCACGTTTAAGAGACAAAATATTGCATTGTCCACATGGTCATTGCTGTAAAGCAAATGGAATATGAAACTATCAATTTAAGTAGAATATTCCTGGCACATTTACATGCCAGAGCCAGATTGTCATCTATAGATCACAACTTCTAAATTCATAAACAAATTTGGCCAATGATTTGATTAGGTGATATACATTATTTTTTGGTATCAGGCTATCAGCTAAGAGTTCTAGTCTGGCGTTGGCTAAGTTCCACTCTAAGGTGATGCGGCAGGCATGTGCTGACCTTGAGGAAGTAAAAGTCGGTTTTCTTTGTTTCTAAGGATGGAATTGATGCTGTGAGTACTGTTCTTGCAGTTTGCACATGTGGTACTGTTGTAGATTCATGCAAGCAAGTTTGTGCTGTTAAACCCACCTACATTTATCCACTGATGGATTTTACCTATTTCAAAGGTATGATCTCTGGTCAAGTAGTTTAAATAGAAGCATGATTCGCTCTTAAGCTTTTGGTATAATATTCCTTTGCTTATGTAGTTGGAAAGTTACGAGCAAAAATACAGTTGTATACCTTGACAGTGGCGAGACTCTTTTGATTGTCAGAGCAAGCAATGAGCAGTGAGTCCCCTTCTATACACAAATGTATATTCATCTCCAATTTCTCTCCAACATACTTAGTGCCAAAATAAGATATGATTCGTATGAAAGCTTTGGACTTCTAGCACATTGAAACAGAGGATGATAGCAACTTCTGTTTCTCATCTGTTTGAAAAACTCTGATTGCATGACTTTTTCGTTGCAGTGGTCTAGTGGGGTGGTTGATCAAGAGTATGCGGCAGACATAGCCATAGGCAAGTGGCATGATACTAGTGCTTCCCTGATTCGAAGCTCCAAATATCATCAGGCCAATATTAAAGGCTTACTTGAGTTCTAGAAGCCATTTTATATGCAAGTATTTGCAATCTTCTAAGAATATATGCCTGTGTCTTTCTGTTTTCCTTGCTTTTGTAACGCAGACTCTCACAAAAAGGAAGTAACCAGTTCATCAGAGCTGGTGTTGTATGCTTAGGTTGTTTCAAACATAGCAGTGGTTATGGAGATTAGCGTAGTAAAATCAACAGATATTCAAACATTAGCTTATTTTGTAGTGTCCTTGTACTGATTCTTCCTCAAAGAGTTTATGAGGTAGTGAGAAGGATTGAAATACCTGAATTTGAATACCAATACATTGATATCTTGAGTATCACAATTCTGCATGTAGAAATACTGATTCATGTCTGCCTCAGTTGAGAACGATCAATCTACAAAATCACCAATAAATAATGTGAAGATGCTATTGTAGATTGAGATCCCTGTACCGGCATTCATGTGCAGATATCTAAGTAGGCCACTTAGAAGACTGGTATTCATGCTTCTGTCAAACATATATGAATCAGCTGGGAAATGTGCTGATGTTGCAAAAGTGAGGCTACATTTAAAAGAGAGAGGCATCCGGAAGGTGCCTGGATCATGTTCAATTGAAGTTAATGGAATGATCCAAGACTTTACCTCTGGCAATGATACTGATACACAGACAGAGAGAGCCAGATTGCGTTGATGTTGCAAGAAATAAACAAAAGAATGAGAGATGCTGGTCATATTCCAGATTTGGACAATTTCCTACTTGATGTTGATGAGAAGGAGAAAGAGTACTTGCTCAGTCGACATAGTGAGAAGTGGCCAGTTCATCTGTCCATTATCAGTCATCCTAAGTTCCTCGGCCAATATGCCAAATCCATATTAATGGAAGCAATCCCCAACTCTAATATTGCCAACTATATTATGAAGCAGGGCCAGAACGAAGTTGTACTTGAGCCCTTCAAGCTCCATGTTTAGATGCTGATGATCGTGGAGTTAACTGTTAAGAGGAAAAAACAAGCCAAGAGTCTAGTACATTTTAAAAAACAAGCCAAGAGTCTGTGGAACAGAGGAACAACTAGTTGAAATGATTTACTTCATAATGTCAGTCCCACAAAGAAAATTCTTGCACCCACCACCATGTGTATGTAAAAACATTGATCTTCTGCAGTTGACTACTCCCTTTAGGTGATCATTCGATCATTCCACGTAGTAGATCATAGTTTTGTTTTGTTTATAATGGTAGCCAAACTAAAATTTGGTCAATGCTTCAACTAGCATCAATGTGACATATTCAGATTCCATTTAGTTTGTTAATTTATGTGTAATTTTCTTTATGTGCAAGACTTTAAAGAAGATCAGACCATTCTCGGAAAGAAACAGATATTTACTTTTCCAAAGCCGGCCTACTGAGACAGTCTTTTTCTTCAATATTCATTGTGAGATCAGATTGATCACATTCAATCAAGCAACACAGATAGAGAAGCTTGCTTCTACTAGCTGCTGAAATGTTTAGCCCATGCCTGAGACTAGCATATTCCCACACAATGCAAGACCGGGGAAACTTAATTAGCACTCTTCCTTCATCTGACAACGTTCTAGTTATTGATCTTGGTGGAGGTGGAGCAGAAGGTCATGATCGAACCCTTATAGCTCAGAAAATACTTGAGGCTCGCCAATAATTTGGAATTTTTCAGGTTACTAAGGCTGGCTTCAAAATCTAGCTTTTCTTGCTTCAAATTTCACTTACTATATATATGCTTCATCATCCAATTCTAAAGGTTATTGATGAATTATGTAGGTAATCAACCATGGCATATCAGAAAATTTGTTGCATGACACGATGGATGTATTCAGGGAGTTTTTTGCGTTGCCTCCAGAGCACAAGGCAAGCTTCTTCTCTGAGGACCCTAACAAACTCTGCAGGCTCATAACTGGCACTGGAAATTATGATAGGGAGAATGTTCATCTTTGCAGGATGCCCTCCGACACCCTTGTCATCCTTTAGATAAATCATTCCACTTTGGCCACAGCAACCGCTTAAATATCGGTAAGGGCTACATGACATATGTTGTCAAATTAAGTGACTAGGTTTTCATGTAATATCTGCTACAAACTTAACACTTTCAGAGAGCGTGTTGGACTGTTGGCAAATGTTCCACCCAAGTGAGGAATGTAGCTTTGAACATTTTGGAGTTGGATCAGTGATGGACTTGGGATTGAATATGGGCACTTCAGTGATGAACTTAGCCAGGAGACTGTACTCTTAGTTAATTATTATCTACCTTGCCCAGATCCAAGTTTGACATTAGGAATAACTAAACACTGTGACCCAAACCTCATCACAATTTTACTTCAAGGGGATGTACATGGCCTTCAGGGTTTTAATGATGGGGAATGGATTGGTGTGGAACCTCTTCCGCAAGGACTAGTGGTTAACATAGGCTATCAGTTACAGGTACAGGTACATCACCAATTTTTCTTATGCTATAAATCATAAACATCAATCACTCCTCTTTACAATGACAATTAATTTTGGTTTACTTGGGATGCAGATCATAAGTAAAGGGAAACTGAAGTGTGCTGAACATCGAGCACTGACGAATCCAAGTAATGCTCGGACATCTGCTGCATTTTTCATTGCACCTTCCCAAGATTGCCATATACAACCTGCAACAGCTCTTCTCAACGCAAGCAATCCCCAAGTTTATAAAGGCTTCCAATACAAGAGTTCCTTTCCAACTACCTAATGAAGGAGGGCAAAACCGAAGTTGTACTTGAGCCCTTTAAACTCGAAATTTAGCTAGCTGTTGATGATCATGGAGCGAACTGTTAAGAGGGTAAAAAAAAATCCAAGATTCTTGTGCATTTGAATAATGTCTTGTTGATTTATGTGGCAGAAAAGACGGGACAACTAGTGGAACTTTAATTGTAGCCAAGCTACAGCTTGTGGTTTCGTAATGTACGTTTATCTATAACTTCATTAACCTTTACATATTCTACTACATTTGCAAGACTTTGTACAAGACCAAGTCGCTCGGAATATTATCTTGACTTGCAAAAATATATGCAACACATGTTTAGCTGAATATACAGAACCAACTACAAATCCAAGCCTTGCTTAGCACTAGCTTAATTTTCTCTATAATTTTCTGAGATATATTAGATTGATGACATTGAAAGAAAGCAATGGGGAAGCTTATTTCGAGATGGTACAATATTCGATCCTTGCCTGGGACTTGATATTCCTACCAGAAGCGAAGCCCAGGAAGCTTGCCCCTTTCTCTATGAAACAAAACAAAAATCCTCTGATTTGGACAGTCTGGTATCCAAATG
Source organism: Rosa x damascena (assembly GCA_001662545.1). Lineage (NCBI taxonomy): Eukaryota > Viridiplantae > Streptophyta > Magnoliopsida > Rosales > Rosaceae > Rosa > Rosa x damascena. Next base: position 54,514 of record LYNE01000720.1, read on the forward strand.
AAAACAATCTAGCAAGGACTTCTACCATGAACATTTTCATGAAGGAGCTCCCAAATTGAAGCAAACAATACAAAATAGTGAACTAACAACTAGTTTTTCTCTTTCAATGGGAAGCCTCATAATTTGTGCCAATCATCTCCAACCTAAGCCACAAGAGTGCTGGTTGTGGTAGATTGACTGCAAAAAGAGTTCGATGTTGTAAGAGAATTGTAATTGTGTATATTATTGATAATAGGAGCCCTTTAAATAGGGAGTTACAAGGTACCAAAAAGGTAATAGAATCCGATTACAATTGAATACCTAGAACACATTCCTATTACAACTCTAAACCCTAGTTTGTAGAGGCACACATTATGTCGACATCCTTCAACACTCCCCCTTATGCCGCTCAAACTTGGTGATGACGCTTTGATTGTTGCCTCGTTAAAAACCTTGCTAGGTAACAAAAACCCTGTGGGATAAAAATAACCCTGGTCGAAGGAAAAAAAGAGCACAACACGTCTTTCACTCTTCGAGATTGAACATGTAGACATCATGCCTCCCCTTGGTGTCAATATCTCCCCCTGATTGCCACAATCATGGGAGTTCGGATAACTTTCTCAATCCGATGCTCTTCACATGTTTCTCGAAGGTGGATTTGGTAACGACTTAGTAAATAAGTCCGCTACATTATCCTCTTATCGGATTTGGTTTACTTCAATATATAGAAGTGCTTGTTGTCATTTTGATGGAGGGGAGGAGGAGAACGAAAGGTGGCATTTTGCCTTGTGGGGTCCGATCCCACACTTCCGTCATTTCTTTTCTCTCTGTAGGGATAGAACAAGCCCATATCAATCGTACCTCTCAAATATCGGAAGATTGTCTTTATACCAATCTAATGGCGTTGCGTTGGCGCGGGGCTATGTTTAGCCAACAAGTTCATAATAATTGAGGTGTCCGGTCTTGTATTGTGCTAAGTACAATAATGCACCTATTGTACATAAGTAAGCACTTATACTATTAACACGTCTTCGTCATCATCCCTGGGACGAAACGGATCCCTTTTAGGGCCAAGACTAAGGACGACCATGGTGCATCTTTGACTTTATCAAAAATGTCTATTGACACGGTATACAAGTTCTGAATCTAGACAAAACCGTGTTCTCCCAAGCTCCTTCCTCTCAAACTCTGATTTCAGGTGTTCAGCGGTTTCCCTTAACTCTCAAGGGTTTCAATTATGTTTATCAACATAAACCGCGACAATTGCAAATCCGGAACTTGTCATGAAAACGCGTGGGCATAGTTCATCATATCCCTTCCCAATCAAGTAGTCATTTTAGTGAGCATTTCAACCTCGTTGCAAATACGCTCCGTGGTCTAGAGCCACTTGACTTGGGTAAATGAAGTCCACAAGAACCTTCATTATATTCCGTATCTAGATCCCCATAGAGATACGTAGTGACCACATTCGTAAGCTGCATGTTCAGTTATTTGGAAACTACCAAACTGACAAGGTAGTGGAGTGCAATGACATCCATTACGAGAGAATATGTCTTCTCGTAGTGAATTCCAGGGCGTTGTGAGAAACCTTGCGCCATAAGGCGAGATTACCATCTCTTTTTATCATCACGCTATCTAACGAAGACCTATTAATGTCAATAGGTTTTATGTTAGGAGGTGTTTGCATCTCAGGCCCGAAATCCTTCCTCTTCGTTAGTGAATCCAATTCAACCTGGATCGCATCTTTCCATTTAGGCCAATTTTCTCTACGTTGGCATTCTTCAACGGAGTAAGGTTTGATGTCATTGGTCTCAATAATTCATCCTCATGTACTCTAGTGTAGTTCGTAGAGATCTCTATATTCTCAGGAATTGGTTCTAACATTGAGGTATCCCCCAACGATGTCTCTTGGACATAACCACAATCCAAAATATTCTCATAAGACGGACTTTGAGTATCAATGATCAATGGATCAAGTTGTGCCAAACTCGCTCTCTTCTTAGGGCGAGAATCCATCGAACCTATGGGTCTCCTACTCTCTCTAGCAGAACCCATGGCCTATGACGCCATTATGCCACCTTTGTGGCGTCACCATACCACATCCATGGTGGTGTTGCCGTACCCATCTTCTCTGGGTGGCACCATGTCCTCTTGTGGGGACATCAATCCTTGCAGGCATGTTTGCAGCAGGTAAATGTGATCTCGTCACTTTTAGGGGATCAAGATGAGACATAGTGGGAACAGACCGCGACAATTCCTGTCGTTCCTGTTGAACATTGACGTTCTAATCTCCCCCTAACGACGGGAAGACTGTCTCATCAAAGTGACAATTAGCAAATCCAGCGAAATAGAGATCGTCTGTCAAAGGTTCTACATAGCGGACTTATAGTTGGAGACTCATGTCCAACAAATATATATATATATGCATTCGTTGCAATGACTCATGTTGATGCGCTGTGGCGGCGCAATTGGCACATGAACCACACACTCAAATATGCATAAATACGAGATATTTAGACTCGAACCTAGTCACTAGCTGTAACGCAAATAAAAGTTGAGTGGATGCTATGAGTCGTAGACGAATGAGCATAGCTGCATGCGATATTGCATAACCCAAACGGAAAATATTGGTGTGCATTACCAAAGTCCGGGCTACCATCGTAGTCTTTTAATGGTGGCTTTTCAGCCAAACCAATTGGGTGTGTACATGGGAATATGATACTTGATATAAATACCCAATGATATGCAATAGTCATCGAAAATTTTCGATGTAAACTCTCTAGCATTATCAAGTCAAATTGACTGAATGGGATGATCTGGGTAGTGAGCCCGTTACCATATGTTATGTGCTAGGAGTGTAGTATAAGCAACATTATGAATGGATAATAGCACAACACGTGACCAGCGTGTTTGCGTATCAACCAACACCATAAAACATCTATACGGTCCGCAAGTTGGTTGACCAAATCTACATAATTCCCTTAGATTCTTTGTGAGAATGGAATTATTTCTTCAATCTCCTTTGCATAGGATGGTCTCAATCCTAAATAACAGGTTTTACAGAACAAAACATGGGCCTTATAATCAACCAATGAAGGTTTTGGTTAAGCCACAAAGTCACAATGGACTTAAGAAGTAGGGAGAGGAGTTGAATAAGGGTTTATGGCGTCAATGCCATGTGTTTGCTGCAAGGGGTAGGCGGCGCAGGCCATATGTGGCCGGTCTTTGCACAATCATGGCGCCATGAGGTGCATGTGCAGCTCCTCGAACCAATTCTTGGTTCTTACTTTTCTTCGTTCTGAAAATGGATGTCCATGTAAAGTCTTTAATACACTGATCATCATGCCAAAGCCTATATGTGTCAGAATCCCATAAGTCATCTCTCATGACATGGTTGGATTCAATAACTCAAATAGTGGTTGCATACAACCCACTAGAGCGACACATAAGTTT
>LYNE01000720.1:57957-72885 GCA_001662545.1 Rosa x damascena
CTTCTCTGTTTTTTTTTTCTTTTTCTTTCTTTTCCTTCGCGTCTTCTTCTTCTTTCTTTCCTCTGTTCTTCCTCCTCCTAATCTGCAGCAATCGACTGTTGATCTGTCGAGGGGCGCAAGACTAGGCTGAAGTAGGTGGGAGGCTGCTGCTACTGCAGTTCGCTAGTGGTGCTGCTGCAAAGCGGAGGTGCTGGGATCCGGACGTGCGAAGCAGGGGCGTTGGGTTGTGCGCAGGTGAGGCCGGTTTGGCTGGGCAGCGATGGGCTGGGCTGCAGTGGGCTTGCAGAAGGCGGGGCTTGCAGGAGGCTGGGATGCAGTGGGCTTGCGACGCAGACAGGGATGGACGCAGGCAGGTGTGCAGCGCGAGCTGTGCAGTACGCAGCGCGTGGGTGCGCAGGCGATGTGCAGGGGCTGCGGGGGCAGCAACAGTGAGTGGGCTGGAGGCTGCGGCAGCAGGTCGACAGGAGGCTGGCTTGTTGCAGGCGCAACTAGGGCTGCAGGAAACGTGCGGCAATGGGCTGCAGGCTTGCGGCTAGGGCTGCAGGAAACGTGCGGCAGTGGGCTGCAGGCTTGCGGCAGGGAAGCTAGGTTTTTTTTCTTTTTTTCTTTTTCTTTTAGGCTAGGGTTAGAACTCGTGCTGATAACGTGTTGTAGGAGAATTGTAATTGTGTATATTATTGATAATAGGATCCCTTTAAATAGGGAGTTACAAGGTACCAAAAAGGTAATAGAATCCGATTACAATTGAATACCTAGAACACATTCCTATTACAACTCTAAACCCTAGTTTGTAAATGCACACATTATGTCGACATTCTTCAACATTCGAAGATATAATCACTTTTGGTAATATTATGATTTCACACTCATGATGAATAAATATCTAATTTGAGCCAAGCAGAAGGTTACACGAGTTTAGCTCATGATGTTGATCAATACAATTTTGAGGTGGATTGAATTGTGATTACTAGCTCCACTTTTCCCTTCTGCAAACGCTCTGTATTTCAGTACTCTGATCACATACAATTGAACTGTGTTTTAACTTCCCTGTCTTTATACAACATTAAAGAAAGAATGGCCAAGTCTTCCTAAAATCCTTAAATCTGCGGTAGCACATGGTGTAGATGATGCATAACTACATAACATTATGTACCTACACAATCACCTTTCCCAGATCGACAATCTGCCTCAGAAGCTGCTTCAAAGCTCACACTAACAAAATTGAGTCGCTTTCTATTATCATGAACATCCATTTGTTATGTTTTTTGTGTGCATGTTTGTTGAGGCTTCCTGCAAGCTTACAAGTTATGATAAACAAAATATGTTTGATCTCATGCTAAACTGCAAGAAAGAGTTTGATTATAGCCAACCCAAAAATTTACATGATTAATTTAATCAAAAAAAAAAATTTACATGATTAACAAGCAAAATATAACAAACCAAAGGCCTTTTGCCATTTTCACGAGCTGCTGTCTAATTGGGGGAAGATGGAATCCAAAAAGGATGGTGCATTGGATCTGATGGCCACAGATTGGCTACATGATGACGAGATGAGGTGTTTCGGTGAACTTGTTCAATAAGCCAGATGGTGGCTTCGTCTTTTTTACAGGGATGAATGATGGCATCCAAGGGCCTGTATTCATCCTGAGTTGGTCCCACTGTTTTAGCTGAATATTGGTGAGATAATGCAGAGGTTGTCCATAAAGCTGCTTAATGGATTTACCTAAACCCATCCATGAGGTAAATGGAATAACAGAGCCAAGGTGTGTTGGGATTGGGATGTGCTTCATAAGCACATGTTCCTTGAAGTTAGACTTTGCCCGGAAAGCCTTCAACTTGTTCCTTGAAGAAGAAGAAACAAAGAGTGTATTGTTTATCGGGAATACTTTGATTCATTTCTATGCAGAATGCGGGCACTTGGATTATGCCCGGAAGGTGTTTGATGAAATGCTTGAGAGAAACACTGTGTCGTGGACTAGTTTGATTTGTGGTTATGGTAGGCTAAAGGAGGAATATGCCGAACGAGGCCGTTTCTTTGTTTTTCGAGATGGTGGTTGCCGGGATTAAATCCAAATTGGTGAGGCTACAATTGAAAGAGAAAGGGATTCAGAAGGTACCCGGTTCCAGATGCATTGAAGTTAATGGAGTTTACCTCCGTTGGTGTTACTGATACACAGTGGCGGACGCAGGAATATATATCACTGGGGGCAAGCTGGAAATGACTCATTTAATTATTAACATATTTGCACCAAATGGGAAGTAGAGGAGTGCAATCAAAGAAACAGAATTTAATAGACTATCATGCTCAGCCTTTCAACTCGGAAAAACAATGTTCAATAGCACAAAATGTTTAACAAAACAAAGAGTTTGCAAGAACCAAAAAAGAGCACATACCTAGAAAAGCAGAGTACTTCCACATCTATAGTTGTCCTCTACGAGGTGCCATGTTTTGAAAACGCTGAATAATAGACTCACTGTCAATAGAATTGAATATATCATTCTCACGATATACAACCAAGTTGTCATTCATCCATTGGTCTCCCATTCGATTGCGAATTCGATTCTTTATAACATTCATGGCAGAGAAGGCTCTTTCTACAGAGACTGTTGCAACGGGAAGTACTAGAGCCAAAGTGATCAACAAATAAACATAAGGATATGTCTTATGCTTTCTTGTCTCAACTAATTTCTTTGCAAGATCAGCAATCCCTTGCAATTCTTAGAATTTGTTGTTAGATCGCATATCATCAATATAAGTCTCTAACTGACATTCTAGCAACAATAACTCTGATACAGAAAAATCATGAGGATAAAGCTCAGCAAGGCGCATCAAACTTTGCTTATCATAGGCTGCAAATGAATAATTAGGACTTAGAGATGCCAAACAAAGGAGAAGCTCAGTAGTAGTGAGAAGTAAACTAGAAGATGAAGAATTGACCTTCAAGATCGTCAATTCAAGACTGAATTGCAGAAAGGCAGAGATTGCATTAAGACTCAAAGAGTCGAAGTCGGACTCAGTAAGACTGGAAGTCTGCTGGAACTATGGAGTATTTGAGTTTGGTTGTTCACTTGTTTGGGGAATGGGGATTCTCAGTGGAACAAAAAGAATGGCCGAACGGGAAATGGGTTGTCTGGGTCTCTGAGTATGGCATGCTTCATGCCTTCAGACTTTACATATATTTAATTATATATGAATGATAGTGCTTTGGTGCAGCAGCAGCACCATACGTCCATGTCCATACATATCAATAATAAATGATCTATTATATATTATATATCAATATAATATATATGTAAAACGTTGAAACTTGAAACTGACATTAAAAAAACAAAAACAAAAATACTCAATGGCCAAATGTCAAAAGCTGACTGGGGGCAGCTGCCCCCACTCGTCCCTATGTGCGTCCGCCCCTGCTGATACACACACAGAGAAGAGCCATATTGCGTTGATGTTGCAAGAAATAAACAGCAGACTCAGACATGCTGGTCACGTTCTTGATTTGGACATTGTCCTGCTTCATGTTGATGACAAGGAGAAAGAGTACTTGCTCAGTCTACATGGTGAGAAAGTGGCCATAGCTTTTGGGCTTATAGGTACAGGGCATGGAGTGCCAACTCGTGTGGTGAAGAATCTGAGTGTGTGTTCTGATTGTCACTCTTTTGCCAACTTAGTGTCAAGAATATACGACAGGGAAATCATTGTTCGAGATAACAACAGGTTCCATTTCTTTAGTCAGAGCTTTGCTCTTGCGGTGATTACTGGTAATAGAATTATGATTTGAAGAGAACTCTTCCCCAGTTATTATTCGTCTTTAGTCTGCACTCCCATTATCTATTGCTTTTGATCTGACTGCCATTATCATATTGTGTTAATTACATAATCCAAGTATGCCTCCATTATCATTGAGCCATACTTACAGGGACAATATGCACAACCTAGGATCTTCCATTGCCATTGTCCAAACTCATTTACTACTCGGCTGAAAAAACATGTGTTGCATATCAGAACCATCAAGCCCTTGAGCCTGAAGCTGGAATGACTCTTGTTCACCCAGTATGCCAATAGAATGGATATCCACCAACCATATCCCATCCACTTTAGAGTTCTGGCAAGAATGCCATGCATTCAGATACATGTATTCTTACAGAGACAGAGAGGTTTGAAGCTGAGACTTGAAAACAATCTTTAGACTTCAAGCTTCAAAGTGCATGATCTAATCAAAATTCCAAGATTTTTCAAGTATGGTTTTCCTCTTTTTTTCTCAGATTCTGCAGGTATATTGTCTGTATAAGGGTATGGTTGAGATTTGTTGGTTTTTCTAAGCTTTTAATTCATAGTGGTTAGGAACATTTGGAATTAGCACAATGGTAGTTGCAACAACTAATCAGCATATATGGATAGCATAGATTTTGCATTTATATTGTTTTTATAAGTCTATGGTTGAGATTTGTTGGTTTTTCTAAGCTTCTAATTCATAGTGGTTGGTAACATGTGGAATTAGCACAATAGTAGTTGCATCAACTAATCAGCGTATATGGATGGCATCTGGGGTTACCATACTGGCACCTTAAGAAAGAGAATCAAGTACCTCTAGTATGTTGTGAAAGAACTTTGACCTTAGTAAATGGCTCCATGAATTGGTGGCAATTTTGATTTGTTACGTTTGTATATGTTTTCTGGAAAAGTCTGACAGCCTGTATTCCATTGCAGTGATCAAGTGGGGTGGTTGATGCGACTGATTGTCTGCAGAGTCATAGGTAAGTGGCATGAGGCTCTTTAGAGGCTTTGCAGGACAACTATAAATACAATCTTTATTCATCCACAAGTACCTATATGCATCAAAATTTATCTATATGTAAGTTTTGTATATGTGATAATCTGTATCTTTTCATTTTCCAAGTTTTGTAACTTAGACGAAGTAGTAGAACTATCTCTATGCTACTGGTGTTATATGATTAGGTTGTTTCAGAATAAGAGTGCATAACTCGCATCGCAACGAAGCTTGTATTTGATCATCTCTAACAGAATCATGAAGTGGATGGAACTTGGCAGATTCTTTGTAAATTAACTAAAGGAAAAATGATCATTTACCCAATTTTGAGGTTAATTAACCCCACTTACTCAAACACTCTAAGAGATTTCTCTAATACCTAATTAAGTATTTTTTTTTATTCCTTTTTATTTTTTATTTTTGGGACAATTTTGCCCTCTCCTTCTTTGTCACTTAGAGAGAGAAGTCATCGAAGACATTGCCGGACTCCTGCTACTTGTGACGGAACTCCAACGACTGGTGACCGGAATCTGGTGACTGGAATCCGGCTACTGGACTGGTGACCGGATTCCGGCGTCTAAATTTATTGTCTCCTAATAATACCCAGTAATCATATTATTGCCCCCCAATAACAAATTTATTAGGGATCAATAATTAGTGAAAAATGAAGATGTTTTTAATTTTGAAAGTTTAGTAGGTTTATCCAAATAAATAATCTTATTATTGCCCCCCCCCCCAATAATCTTATTATTGGCCCGTAATAATCTTATTATTGCCTAATAAATATTTTATTGCCCCTCAATAATTTCATTATTATCTTCTAATAATCGTTTTTTCACCTAATCCCCCCCCCCAAAAAAAAAATCTTATTATTGCCCAACTAAATCATAATAAACAAAACAATCACTACTAGCAACACCCCCAGAAACATTACACAGCCCATGCTTATTCTTCCTTGATTCCTATTTCACAGCACTCCAAGACAAAAATGTCCATAAGATGTTTTTATAGTAAACTACATATACCCCCTATTAAGATTTCAAAACACAAATAACTCCTCAACATTTGGTTTTACACATTTAAGGACAAAAGTTTACACTTAAGGACATTTTGTCTTTAGTGAGCCTTTTATTTTCTTTTACTATATTTCTCTTCCTTCAGTAAACATAAAATTTGAAGGAGCGTAGTGGGCCCATGCTTTTGAATTTGTTTGTTTGACATATTACAGGTATAAATCCATCCTCTATACTCGAAGGTAAACAGTTATTTTACTATTCATAATTTCGATCATTGACAGACTTGAGTTAAATGTTATCTGTAAAAATACTAGCAAGGAATTGAAGAAAGAAAGAGAAAAGTTGAGAAAATTGAAAGACTTTAGAAATAGTCTTAAAAGAGAAACTCCTGGCTATTGGGATATCATATTCCATACCCAGACAAGAATTTACAAAGTTGAGCAAGATATTGAAAATCCCTTGTATATGCTAACAGAGGAACAAAAACCTCTTGATTACTTGAGCATTGGTTAGATCCGCAGTTAACTAGTATCAGAGCTTGTAAAATAGCTCAAAAGGGGAATCCCCAATGGGGACAATGTCTGATTTAATATTAGAGAAGTTGAATTCTCTACTGAAATCCTCTGATGAGAAAAATCAGATCCTCCTAAAAGAATTATCTAGATGTCAAGATCATCTAGAAAAATTACCTGCTATAATCTACCAATTAGAAAAATTGGAAAACAAAATAGATTATATCAAGGAACTTCCAAAAACAGAAGAAGAAAAGCTAACAAGTGTTAGTAGAAAAATCAATGAACAGCAAAAAACGCTGGATTCTATGAAAAATATATTGAACGACAAGAAAGTGCCTACAGTAAAAACAAAGAAAGCTAATGGATTTAAACCATTAGAAAACCAGATAAGAATCTTGTTCCTAACATGATTTTTCTGGAACCATCTACTAGTCATACTAGTATTCGGTATGAAAACCCGAAAGAAACAAGAGATGCATGTCAAAATGATGAGCATCTTCGGGAAAAAGAAAGGAGTACAACTCCAAAATGCTGAAGAGTTTGAATACAATGAAATCGAACATGAGGTGAAAAACTCCTAAATTCCAAAGTTAGATTTCAAACAAATCTATAAAAGGGGAACGTTTGATCTTATGGATAGCCACCACTTCAAATTACTTGAATTTACAACCCCCTCTACAACAGGAGAAACCGATCTGCTGATGATCACTCCTGCAGAAGTTGCCCGAGCAAGAACAAAAAATTATCAATTTATACATATTGGAGCAGTCCAAGTAGGCATAAAACTTCTTGCCTGAGAAGACATAAACTGTTCAGTTCTATGTGTCCTCCAAGACAATAGATTAACAAATTTTCAAGCTAGTCTGTTAGGAACCCTTGAAGCATCTCTATGCAATCAAGTGGCATACTTCAACTACTTCCCAAATCTCTCAACTAGCTTGAAAGATGCAGCTCACTGTCTAAGACTGAGAGTCAAGACAGATGGCATATCAATGAAAAAAGATATGCAAGAACTAGCTATAGTATAGAGAATATACTATAAATTGATGAGTACCACGGTAGAACCTAAAACCAGGATATCAAATATCCTAGGTCTTACCACTGCTTTCCTCACTGGCCAGAAGAACCATTCACAATAGATTCATAAGGTTACTTGGAACGAAGTAACTTTTCCTATTGAATAGAAATTATCTGGTCCAAAAAAACCAGCAGAAAATGCCAAAACGACAATATATGAAAGCAGAAAGACTGGAGATATCAGTCTAAAATTCGACGATCATAGAAAAAGTGACGTATGTCCTGAGAATCAGGATAAACAACAATCTTCTCAGAAGAAGCTACAGCACTAGAGAAGCTAGTGTTAGTTGTACCAAATACTCTGAAGAACCTTCAGAGTCCATCACAGAAGAAGATTTAGAAGCGGATCTGAATAGACCAATAAATATGTTTAGAGCACAAAAGCTCTATGATCTCTATGAAGAAGCAAAATCCTGCAAAAATCCTGAACGATTAGAAAAACTAATCGAATAAATGAAAAAGTTCAAACTAGGAAAGGAAAGAAAACTCCTTCCCTATCAAGATATTGAAATGGAAGAAGGAGAAAGCTCCAATTCCAAAACAGTCATCACAAGGGAGAAAGGAAAAGTAAAACTTCCTTTTCAGAAAGCCCCTACGGGCAAAAATGGAGAAAGAAATTCTCAAAGATTTGTCCTAGAGGACAATATACCCAGAGTACCAATTTCCTCTCATGGTATCTGGCTAAATCTAGACAAAGCTCTAGACAAGAGAAAAACTCTTGACCAATGGGTTAATAGCCTGATGATGGCTTCTGCTCTAACCCTTGGAAAATTTGAAGCACCAGATCTTCAGGTGTACTATAAAACTACTCTCACTGGAGTAGCAAAAAAATATTATTTCTCTTTCAAAGAGACTGCCAGAGGAAGAGACTAGCTTGAAGAAATCAAAAATTCAAAATCTCCGTATGATTTTGCAGTACCCCTGTATGATCAGTTCTGTAGAGATCTCTCAAATCTGAGTGAGAAGGTTAAAGAAACGGCCAAATCAAATATCTATGCTCTCAAAATTTGTGACATGAGATATTTTGAAGAATACTTGAATGAATTTCAAGAATATTACTATACAATTGGTGAACTAGAAAATATTGATCTAGTCAACCTGTTGCACAAAAAACTCCCGGAACCATGGAGAATAGTTGTGAGAGAAAGCATAGCTGAGAAACCAATTGAAAGATTTTCAGTTAGAGGAATTGCCGACAGAATCAGGCAATTACTGAAAGAACAGTGCAAAGCCAATCTTAGAGCTAAGATGGCCAAGAAACAAGTCAAAGGAGTTGAAAATTTCTGTTACGGAATACTGGATATGCCAACCAACTAGGGATGTCATGAATCCAAGTTCCACAGAAAAATAAAAGAAAAATATTACTAGAAAAAAATCAAAAGGAGTAATAAGAAAAAGGATTGGAAATTCAAGAAAAGTTCCAATTACAAGAAATAACAGGATGAAGATCCTAAAAAGAAATTCTTCAAGAAAAAGAAGAATCACAGAGTCAACCCTCAGAATACTCAACCAGGCAAGAAAGCTTGCAGATACTGGTTATGTAAACCTGGAGGGCACTATGCCAACGAATGCCCAGAAAAGGGTAAAAGATCTATTAAAACTCTATTTGAAGAATATGAGCCTATAGTAGAAACAGCAAACATAAAGGGCTACAAAATAGCCTATTCTGATGATGAAGAAGATGACAGGTCAGTTTACTCTGCCTGGTCTGAAGAAGAAGAATCATCTGATTCTGAAATAGATTCTGAAGTAGAGTACTTAGAATCTAGACAGATGAACGTTCTACACGTTAAAAACTGGGAAGAAAGTAAGACGGAAGCAATAACATCTTCTTATCAGGTGAACCCTGGTACATTCGTTTGTGACTACTGCTTATGTCACAAAAAGAATGGACTTCTTATATTCTGTGAAAGGTCTAAAAAGACTTATCACAAAGAATGCTTCATAGCTGAAGCAAGAAGAAAAACCAAGAACGACCTTGTCAGCCAATTGGTCTTACAAGAGTATGAAGAATATTTCTCTGAGAAAAAAGAGAAAGAATCAGAAAGTCAGTTCCAAAAAATTATGGAACCATCTTCCTAAAAAATAAAGGAAGAAAACATCGAGGAAGAAAAACTCGATACAAAAGAAGAAAAAATTGAGGAAGAAAAACTCGATGAGACCATTGAACTGGTTGAAATACCAGAAAAATGTTCCAGAAGAATGAAAACCATTCATACCTCAAGAACATGCTCAAGAAAATGAGCTACAACACTCGAAAGTAGTCTCTACTAGTAGATACAGCAACTACATAGAGATTGGACTCAAATTCCCTGATCATAAAAAATATCGTCTACATGCATTTGTAGATAATGGATCAGGATTTACAATTACAAAGAGATTTGCAATTCCAGAAGAACTCTGGAAAGAAGATAAAAAAAGAACAGCTACTGGTGTTACATTTGATGGAAGCCATCTTACAATGAATAAAGTAGCAAAAAATGTTCATATCACCATTGGTGGAGGAACATTTATCATCCATAATGTTTGGCAATCTGAAAGCCAAGGATCAGATTTCTTGTTGGGAAATGATTTTATTCTCCAACAAAGATTCATCCAGGATGAAGAAGCGATAGGCTTCAGAAAAGGAGAACGGGTGTTCTGGGCAGATAGGCTTACTCAAGGTAAAAGAGTAGTAGGTCCAAACTTTACTACACAATATCAGATATCGCAACAGATTAATAGTGATCTTACCCCCTACAAACCCAAATTTGAAACCAACCTCCAAATCAAACAACAAGAAGAACTACTTGTTGAAGAATCATCGTTTGAAGAAGAAGAAGAAGAAACATCTAGCGCAGATGAAGAAGCTAGATTCATACATGAACATAACCTCAAGCACTTTTAGAATAAGCTTGAGTCTCAGAAAATTCCTACTCTTGACAAAATCAAGAAACTACTCGAACAGAACATTGATGTAGACCCTCAGAAGTTTTGGGAAAAAGAGCCAGTGGTCTGTGTATTGAGATTACATCATATGAATTCCATCTGTCATGTCAAAGCTATTCCTCAGTACAAAGAGGAAGATCAAAAGGAGTTCAGAAAAGACATTGAAGATCTCCTGAACAAGAGATTAATTCAACCATCCACTAGCCCTCATCATGCTCCAGCATTCTAAGTGAGAAAATCATGCAGAAAACCTCAGAGGAAAAGCTAGAATGGTGAATGACTACAGAGATGTCAACAAGAAGACTGTCAAAGACGGTTATCAAATTGCTCAAGTAAGAGTACTGATAAACCAGCTCAGAGGAGCTAAAGTCTTTTCAAAATTCGATGTAAAGTCAGGTTTTTGGCAGGTCAAAATGCATCCTGAGAGTGTTCCTCTCACTGCATTTGGAACACCACAAGGCCATTACGAATGGTTAGTAATGCCTTTTGGTCTAAAGCAAGCTCCCTCAATCTTCCAAAGAAAGATGGACAACTTCATCAAACATGTTGCGGAGTTCTACGTCGTCTATATTGATGACATCCTTGTCTTCTCCAAAAACAGAGAAGAACATATGAAATACCTCCATGAGGTTGTAAAGCTGATAGTTCAGCATGGAATCATCTTAGGTGAAAAGAAAATCTTCTTTATCCTCGATGAAGTTGATTTCGTGGGAATAAATATCAAGAATAGAGTAATAAAACTCCAACCTCACATCCTTGAGAAGATCTGGAAATTCCCAGATAGAATTCCTGATGCCAAGAGTCTAGAAAGATTCTTAGGAGTCATAAATTATGGGAGAGATTTCATTTCCAAAATCTCGGGACTAACAGCAATGTTATCTCCTAACACAAGTTCCAAGAGAAAATGGAACTTCACTGCAGATGATGAGAAAATTATAAAGCAGATAAAAAATCTCTGCAAAAACCTCCCTCCTCTGCAACAACCAGAAAAAGATGATAAAATTATCCTCCAAACAGATGCGAGTGATAAATACTGGTCCGGTGTTGTTCTGGCAAAAACGCCTGGAACTAACATTGAAAAGATCTGTAAATTTTGTAGCGGCAAGTTCAGCCCTGCAGAATTGAATTATCCCACAGGGGAAAAAGAAATTTTGGCTGTCAAGAAAACAATTTTAAATTCTCCAGCTTTTCTTGGAAAACCCTTTACTGTCCGCACCAATTGTGCTAGAGTAAAAAATTTCAAAAATTTCAAACTTGATAAAGCTACTGATAGAGGAAGACTAGCAAATTGGCAATAATTTCTTAACCAATATGATTATAATGTTGAATTAATTGCAGGAAACAAGAACTATCTTCCGGACGCCTTAACCAGAGAACTGGCGATGTTCAGCCGAAAAGATGACGATGAAGGTCGTAATCCCATAAGTAGAAGACCTGGGAAAGAACATGAACCTACTGAGGATCCTAAAGAAAAAATCCTCAAAAGATCCTTGCTAGGTCCAAAAGGACTAGCCACAACTGATCAATCCCAGGGTAAAGGATTGGCTAGCCCGTCTCAAACGGCAGACGGTAAAGGCTCATCAAGACCGTTGATGGCTGTTGCTTTGCCAAAAAGCAAACCTACTCCATCTGGAGTAATAAATGTTTTTAATTATGAACTTCAAGTGTTTGATACTCCTGTGTTCAGAACTGGCAGGAGACTTGCTTACCACCAGAAGGCAATCTTAGATAACATCTTATTTGCCTTTCAAGAAAGAAACAGTGGCATAATGTTCCCAGTTTGTTTGCTTTAGCAGAAGAGCTCCATGAAAATGGTAGGCCACAGTTTGAAGAAGTTCATACACAGCAGAGTGTTGATAGAAATAAAAAAAAAAAATCATTTTCTTGAAGATCCAGAAAGTGCTAGAGTTCCTATCATGACATTAACAGAATCAAACTGGTTCGAGTTCCATGATCTGATAGGAAGTCATAATTCTGAGGCACGAATTCCTCCAACTCTTTTCATTATTGCAGGACCTTATGTTGGAAGGTATCTAGTCAATGTTCAGAGTGAACATCCTCAAGAACACAAGCTTTGGCTTGTTGAAAATGGTTTTGTCCATAATCTATGGACTAAAACAAATGATGATCTCAAGGGACTGCCCCCTATCATTGTCAACACAGTCAAAAATGTCAGAAAAAATGACTGTATGCTGAGACTGAAGTTTAGATCTACTCCACCAGAATGGATAAAGAAGACAAATGGTGAAGTTGAATATATTTCTCCGTATCATTATGTGAGAATTATTCAAAGAAGATATCTTCAGCCCGCCAAATTCAAGCATTCCATGGATGAAGGCCATGTCTCTAGAGTATATCAAGAAGATCATCTCTGAAGATACAAAGAATACTTTCCTGGCAGCAGGAGAAAAAACAATTATCACTGTTTACGATTATTCTGACGTAGTCAGCAGTGTCCTTTTCCTATCTCTCACAAGAAATGAGATAGACTCGACACTGGCATGCTTACAGTGGATTGAAAGGCTTGAAACAGACAACCACTATAAGATGTATGTTGATACAGATGTCGAAGATAATGCAACAACTGCTCGTATGGCCCAGGCAGACAACGACTCGTTTGTCCTTGGTCACAATTCAGAAACAGACGAGAACATGTGAAGCAGCAGGTGTAGAAAGCACCGAAAGTACTTTTGGATCTTTCCCAAAAGCTATTTTTGCTTTTCAGAAAAGAAAGGTGAGAAACATTTCACCTAGAAGAATCTGCTTTTCCCGGTCCAACCTCCACCAGCAGGAGCACTCAGGAAAGCAAGAAATCACGGAGTCGTTCTGTAGATATAGTTGTTTTGAATTCCAGTTTGGGGTCCGCTCCCTATATAAGGAGCTTTAAGTTTCATTGTAAAGGGGGGAAAAACTTCTAGATCAGTTCTAGAGAAGAAAAATTGAGCAGAATCAGATTCCCTCAAGAAATAAGAAAGCCATAGTAGCAGCAATAGCAGGTTTTCTATAAGTCTTTTGATGCAGTGTGCATCTTATTCCAAGTAAGTATTTGTAATCAGTTATGAGTGGCTAAGCAGTTTCTAGCTGTTTGCTCAAGAGTGAGGCTCTAGGTTCTGGATCTGTATTTATGTTTGAATAAATAAGTTCAGCTTGTGCCCATTACTTTGTCACAAATTTTTTTTGTTATTTTTGCATTTGAAAGTAACAGTAACAGTTTGTAGTAGTAGCAATTGTTATGTTTTTTGTTTGAAAACTTGAACCCTTTATCATACTAAGGCAGTAGTGATTTCGTCCTGTTAGTAGCCGCTTAGACAGGAAGTCGTTAGGTGAAATTGTGGCATGTTGAAGGCTAGTCCTTAGGCTGATACTGTGTGAAGTTTTTTTTAGCAGAACATATTGGCTAATACTGTAAAAAACTGTGAAAGGGTAAAAAGGAATAGGGTGTGTCCTTAATTGTATAAGGGGAAAAGTTGTGGACTTTTGTGTTAATTAAAATGTTGTCTGGGAGTCCTTTATAGTTGTCTAATGTTTTTAAAGGTAGAAAGCTAAATTGAGATACCAATCATACCATGAGCTAGCATTGACATGGCACAGTGACTCAGTGCTGAAAGCAAATCAATGTCCTTATTACTCATTTTGCTCTAGAATAATCACGATGGTTAGTGGCAATCACATTAAACACCTTGGTCAATATTCAAGAAAACAGATTCGGCCATCCGATGATGCAAAAGAAAGACTGAGTTTGCCAATTAATTAATACCAGTAAAGGATGAAATCATCTCAAACATAAACAATCAGAGGGACCCACTTAATCAAACTCTGTTTGAGAATTTGAATAAAACCCATTAATCCAAATCAGTAGAACTAATATGTGGTCACCGCTAGCTTCTTGTCGGAAAATAGGTTTCCAGCGGTGGTGGTGGTTGTAAGTAAAGTATAGCAGGGGAGGGGGACTTGCACTTGCCGGAATTCCTCGCCGGAGACGAGTCGCGCCTGTCAGAATTGATATACGAATCGGGTCGGAGTCGTCCTAATTTCATCGGCGTTGACTCTTCGAAGACGAGGACGAGGTCTCCATCCTACTTAGTTCCATACTTTGCGGTGAGAGTTGGGTTAGGTGATGACTGAGGGATGTGATATGGTGGGGGGTGGTCATTGACGTCGGCGGCTCCCGGAGAGAGAGGGGTTGCAGTTGCGTCGCTGTGAGGATAGGACAGAGAGAGAATAAGATAAGTGGCAGCGTGTAATTTCATGATCCTTCTGAGCTTAAAAATGACATTTCAACCTTAAACGGGGTGAGTGGGCACAATAATCTGGTAGTGGGGTAAGTGAGCATTATTTAGGCCAAATTTAGGTATTTGGTCAAGAGCCCCTAACTAAACTTTTTTCTCACTGTAAGTCTGTAATGCTTGTGGTCTGTTTGCATTTACCTTATTACCATGGTTAATTGGTTATCATGTACAATAAGAGTGGGACTTCAAAAATTATTAGAATTAACCAAATAGTACGTACTTGGGGCCGTGTTTGTTAGGGGGGATTGTGTTACCCCGGCTTAATTTCTTTTAGAGTCCTCCACTCTTCAAGCCAGGTTATGCTATAGAGTGCCTTGATCCATGTTTGGTG
>LYNE01000720.1:80564-102457 GCA_001662545.1 Rosa x damascena
AAAAAAAAAAAAAAAAAAAAAAAAAAAAAAAAAATCTGGATATCATTGTTTCCTTGATTGGATAGCCTTAAAATCAACTGGACATCAACTACATTGTGAATCAAATTTATACGTCTCTTTTTGCTTATGTTCACAACGGCATTCAAAGAGGTTGATCTGTTCACAATGACTGACATTCTGAATTGTAATTCATCTTTTGTATCATGCTGTACTGAAAGTAGTTCGTTATATTAGAGCCACTCAAAGGCTAGAAATGTCATTTTGGGCTGGACCTGCACCTCTAACTCTCTTCTCATAAAACAGAGGCCTCATAGAGTAAGGGAAACCAAGTCCATAACTTTGTAAAACAGAAATAGAAGCATTGCAGTTAAGTTAGTTGACAGTTACATACAACCCCAAATAGACCAACAGACCCATCAACCATGGCTGCAATGCTTCAGTTAAGTCCTCCGCTCTCAGCCACCCAACTGACCAAAGCGAAGCTCATAAGCACATGCGCCGAAATGGGCACCTTCGAAAGCTTAGGCTATGCCCGAAAAGCCTTCGACTTGTTTCTTGAGGGAGAAGAAACAAAGGGTGTATTGTTCATGTACAATTCGCTGATAAGGGGTTACTCTAGTGCTGGGCTTGGTGACGAGGCTTTTGGGCTCTATGTTCAGATGTTGCATTGAGCGCGTGCTCGAAGATTGTGGCTTTCTGTGAAGGGGTTCAGCTCCATGGGTCTGCTTGTGAAGATGGGTTTGGAGAGAGATGTATTCATTGGGAATTCTTTGGTTCATTTCTATGCAGAATGTGGGCACTTGGATTATGCCGGGAAGGTGTTTGATGAAATGCTTGAGAGAAACACTGTGTCGTGGACTAATCAGAGAGGTTTGAAGCTGAGACTTGAAAACAATCTTTAGACTTCAAGCTTCAAAGTGCAATAGCTGATAACAATTCCAAGATTTTTCAGGTTTGTTTTTCCTCTTTTTTCTCAGATTCTGCAGGTATATTTGTTTTTATAAGGCTACGGTTGACATTTGGTTTTTGTGAGTTTTTAATTCATAGTGGGTAGTAAGATTTGGAATTAGCACAATGGTAGTTGCATAAACTAATCAGCATTTATGGATGGCATTTGGGGTCACCACACTGGCACGTTAAGAAAGAGGAGCAAGTACCTCTAGTTATGTTAGCAAAGAACTTTGATCTTAGCAAACGGCTCCATGGATTGATGGCAATTTCAATTTGTATATGTGTTAAAGTCGGACTGCATGTATTCCATTGCAGTGATCAAGTGGGATGATTGATGAGACTAATTGTCTGCAGAGTCATAGGAAAGAGGCTGCTGCTGGAAGAGTACATATATACCTGTATTCATCCACAAGTATTTGTATTCATGAACACTTACACAATATGCAAGTATGTATATGTAATCATCTTCCAGTAATACCTGAATCTTTTCCTTTTCCAAGTTATTAATTTTTTTATGTTTAATTTTTAACTTAAAACATTGTATATGTTTAATTTATTAATTTTTATTAATTTTTATGACTATTGTTTCACCCATGTCTGCATTCAGGGCAGAGAAGGGCAAGATCTATCTTAATTTTTACTGCATTAGAAGTTACTCCCATTACCATGTATATCATGTACAATCAACTCTGGGATATTTTGATGAGCATTGAATGAAGAAAAATTCACACTTCAGCCTAGCAAGTGTAACTTCATAATTGAACATATGGCTCGGTCTTTACACGATAAGAACTATATAGGTTAATTGAAATTGATATATAGAGTGAATTAGTCTCACTGTTTTTGGCGAAAATTGATGATCAGGTAAGGAAATGGTTTTCCACACATCTTGTATGCTGTTGTTATTGATCTTGCTTTCTGATTCACTTTTTTATTTTTTTATATATATATATTTTTATATTAGTTACCATGTTGCAGGCTATTGAAATATAATTTCTGTTTGCAGGGAGGAATTAAGTATAGAAATATCAGAAGACGGCCAGTGGCCATGGGAAGGGGTGCAGATTCTTGCCAGCTCCGAATAAAGTAGCTAGAAGCAAAAATGTTTGCTGTTTCCCTTGGTTGTGCGCCTTGTGCTTACATTATTTTCCTAGGTTCTCATGTGCCAATCCATCGACACATATCATATTTGCACCATGTTGCCTTGGATTAACCAATCCTTTCTCAGGAACAGTTCCATAGATGACAGCAATTTTGATTTCCAAAAGTGTTCTTCAAAGGGGCCCGCTGCATTTCTTTATGTATCTATATGTAATCATCTTCTAATAAGTTCCTGAATCTTTTCCTTTTCGTTTTCCTTTTCCAAGTTCTTAATTTTTTTTATGTTTTATTTTTAACTTAGGAGGATGTGGTAAAACTGTCTCTTTGGTGCTGGTATTGTGTGATTATGTTGCAGAATAACAGACGTATTACTGTTTTATTCATTCATACTTCTGCATGGTAGAAAACATTGAAAAATAGGTCATTCTTTACCAAACTGATTCTTCCTTTGTAAATTTAAAAAGTAGTTGGTAGAAAACATTGAACAATAGGTCATTCTTTACCAAACTGATTCTTCCTTTGTAAATTTAAAAAGTAGTTGGAAGGATCGGAGTACCCTCAATTTGAAGATCTATAGACAGAGGTCTAAAGTATCTCAGATGTAAAGGGTTCTTCAAAAGGTCTAATTGCATTTCTTTTCCATTGAAGTGAGTAACAGAGGTGGTTGCTGCATATAATGCTCGTGTCAATACTGTATGATTATAAATGCTTTCTTTTCCATGGTAACTACATTCTTTTTTTTTTAATCAATATTGATAATTTCCTTGTTCCATGACTTCCATCAAGCATCAAAGTAAGGGCATATCCAACAATGGAGTCAAAAGCCAAAATGGCTAAGGGGTTTTTTTTTCACCATCTCCAACCCAAATCAAAATGGTGTCAAAATGGCTTTTGAGCCATACCTTAAGTCAAAATGACTAAGGAATGAAAGTAGAAAGCCAAAATGGCTTAGGGGAAGAAGGCTGGGCACACCTTCCACTATCAAAAATGAGCGGCTCTGATTCATTCCTCATGAACTCGATTCAAAATGGAAGACCAAGATTAATTGATACCACAAATTAAAAATTATATATATAATTACTTAATTTCTAATTTAACAGTCGGAAAAATGCGATGAATTAAATTCAATGGCTAATAATAAAATAATGTAGTTTTAAACGAGAAAATTTTGAAAAAATAAAATAAAAATTTCTAAAAAAATTGTAAATAACGATACATAATATAAGATTATTATGTATGATATATAAATTTATATTATAGTTAAATAATTATTTAAAATAATTAAAATTATGAAATGACTTTTGAGTTTTTTCAAATAACTTTTGCTTTTGACTTCCTTAATCATATTTCAAATCTCCGAAGGCATCGCAAAGAAAAAGTCCAGGTCAAAAAGAAGAACTTCTTGGCAAGTGCGCCTCGTGAGAAGTTGCAACTTGCAAACAAAGGAAAACATTTAAAAAATCATAGAGGTTCTCATTTAGTCAAAATCAATCTCACATTCACATTGCAGCAGGCACGAAGAAACTACCTACTTGAGAGTTGAGATCTCAGATCTACAATACAAAAGAACTCTAGTCAGGCAGATCTACAATACAAAAGATCTCAGATCGAGCAGACGAGCACAGCAAAACCAAGCAGAATATGGCTTCTCTGACCAATGCAGCAGCAGCCAGTTCTTCATCTTCTTCTCTCCCACTTTCTTCTACTGATCACCAAAATCATTACAGACACCAGGTCTTCCTGAGTTTTCGAGGCGATACGCGCTTTAATTTTACGGATCATTTGTACAACGATTTGTGTGACGGGGGAATTGAGACCTTCAGAGATGCTGATAAGCTTAGAAGAGGAGAAGAAATATCACCGGCTCTTCTCAAAGCAATTGAGGAGTCCAGAGTTTCAATCGTCGTCTTCTCTCAAAACTATGCTTCCTCAAGGTGGTGTTTGGATGAACTCGTCAAGATACTTGAATGCAGAAAATCTGGACAAGAGGTTATACCAGTTTTCTACAAGGTGGATCCCTCACATGTACGACAACAAAAAGGCACCTTCGCTGACGCATTGAATAAGCTTGAAGGCAGATACAAGGATAGGGTGGGCAAATGGAGGGAAGCTCTTTCAGATGCAGCAAATTTGGCTGGATGGACTTACGAGGAAGACCGGTATGTTTTTTTTACCCAAAACCCCAGTAGCTAGTTAATTAAATATTTTTTTGAAGACGTGCAGCTTTAAACCATTGGTCTTCTATTTTATTTGATTTCGTATGTACACTTCTAAATTCATAGGTCCGAAGCTGAATTTATCAAGAAGATTGTTGTGGACTTGTCCGCCCGAGTAGTAAACCCTTCATATGACTTGGATGTTGCTAAACATCCAATTGGATTAGAGTCTTGTATACAAGATGTCAACAGTCTTTTAAAAGTTGAGGAAAATATTGTTCGCATGGTGGGCATATGGGGGCCTGGTGGAATAGGAAAGACCACAATTGCGAAAGCTGTGTTTAATTCAATTCGCCATAAGTTTGAACGTTCCTGTTTCTTGCCAGATGTTAGATCAAAAGACCTAGGCCAACTGCAAGAGACACTTTTGTTTGATATTTTAAACTCAACTTTGAAGGTGAGTAGTGTTGATCAAGGAGTCGGTTTTATAAAGACAAAGATGCGACATAAAAAAGTTCTCTTAATCCTTGATGATGTGAGTGATTCTAGCCAATTAGAGAAATTAGTTCCATTCCCTAATTGTTTTGGGCTGGGCAGTAGAATTCTCATAACAACAAGAAATAAACGTTGGCTAATTACTCATGAAGTTGATGAAGTATACGAGGTCAAGATGTTAAATGATCGTCTTGCTTTGGAGTTGTTTAGCTTGCATGCATTCAAAAGAAATGAACCTCTAAGCGATTATTTGGAACTTGCACAACATGTTATACGCTATGCCCAAGGCCTTCCATTAGCTTTGATAGTCTTAGGCTCTCATCTATTTCTGAGAAGCACAGAGGAGTGGGAAGCTACAATAGGTAGTTGTAAAGGAGGTCCTCAGGCAGATATACAGAAAGTTCTCAAACTAAGTTATGATGCTCTAGAAAAGGGTTTGCAAGAACTATTTCTTGATATTGCTTGCTTCTTTAAAGGTGAGCATGTGGCCCGTGTGAAACCAATACTAGAAGCTTGCTACGACAATAAAACAATGGAGCTTGGTATTGCACAGCTGCAAGAAAAAGCCTTGATAAGAATTGACAGAGATAGGATTTGGATGCATGACTTGATAGAAGAAATGGGTAAAGAGCTTCAAAAGTCTGAAGAAACCGGGGAACCTAGCAGAGTGTGGGGTAAAGATGATGTCAACGACGTTTTAACATATACTACAGTAAGTATATTAATGATGTTTTGTGTTTTTCAATTCGGAAAGTATTTTATATTGAATATAATTTCTTATTGAGACCTTGAAGAAAACTGTATTAAAACAGTACTTGTGCTTCCAATTGAAACTATTATTATTTTTTTGTCTGAATAGAAATTGCAACCATAAATGTTGCTAGGTTAATAAGCTTGCTTTCTTTTACTGTAGGGAACAAATGAGGTTTTAGGGATTCACGCCCCATGGAGATTATCTTCGATATCTTTGAATGCTAAAAGCTTCTCAGAGATGAAGAAGCTTAGATATATTTCTATGAGTGACGAGTTGGGATATGAATCCTTCTCTGGAGATATTGATTATCTCTCCGACCAGTTGAGGTGGCTTGATTGGCCAAAATGCCCGCTGCTATATTTTCCATCCAATTTTCATGCAAAGAAACTTGTAAATCTCGATATTTCTTGGAGTCCCGGAATCACACGACTATGGGAGGGACGTAAGGTACTATAATTTAATAATTCATTTTATTTCAAGACTTCTTTAATTAAAAATAAGTAATAGATAACTGTGTTGTAAATTACTGCATTCACTTGGTTGATCTTTTCCCTTTTCTTTTGCCATACAGAATTTTTCAAGCCTAACATGTATGAATTTAAGGCATTGTACATCCCTACAGGAACTCCCAGACTTTAAAGAATTCCGTAACTTGAAAAGGTTGGATCTATCTTATTGTAGCAGTTTAGTTAAGGTTCCTGATTCAATTCGATTCCTTCATAAACTTGAAAGTCTTGAAGCGAGTGGATGCTCAAAACTGGCTGCATTTCCAAAAATTCCAGAACAGATGGATTCCTTGAGACGACTCTATCTTTCAGGCGGTGACATAAGAGAATTGGATGTGTCAATTGGAAATCTCATTGGGCTTGAATATTTGGATCTTACCGAATGCAAAAATCTCACAACTCTACCGTGCAGCATTTATGGGTTGCAAAATTTATGGTTTCTTGATCTTGATGGATGCTCAAAACTTGTCAGATTTCCAACAAATACCAGAATTTTGAATGTCGATGGTTGCTCACTATCACTTCCCAAGCTACACACGTTCAGTATCGCAGGATGCAGTTTATTATCAGATTGTGATTTCCTGATGACTCTTGATTGTTGGGAAACATTACAGTGGCTTAATCTGTCAAGAAACAACTTTGTTAGTCTTCCTGCTTGCCTCATCAAATTTGTCAGGTTGCGGGAGCTTGTCTTGGAGGGTTGCGAGAGACTCCGAGTAATTCCGGAGCTTCCACCATGTGTTTTTTACCTAAACATACTTCCAGAAATTCCAGTAAAGATGGCTTCCGTGAGACGAGTCTCTCTTTCATTCAGTGACATAAGAGAATTAGACGAGTCAATTGAAAATCTCATTGGGCTTGAAGAGTTGGATCTTAATTATTGCAAAAATCTCACAACTCTACCGTGCAACATTTATGAGTTGCATAACCTGAAGACTCTTTCTGCAAGACGATGCTCAAAACTGGCTACATTTCCAAAAATTCCAGTAAAGATGGATTCCTTGAGACGACTCTCTCTTATAGGCAGTGACATAAGAGAATTGGATGAGTCAATTGGAAATCTCATTGGGCTTGAATATTTGAATCTTACCGAATGCAAAAATCTCACAACTCTACCGTGCAGCATTTATGGGTTGCAAAATTTATGGATTCTTAAGCTTGGTAACTGCTCAAAACTTGTTAGATTTCCAACAAATACCAGAATTTTGAATGTCGATGGTTGCTCACTATCACTTCCCAAGCTACACACGTTCAGTATCGCAGGATGCAGTTTATTATCAGATTGTGATTTCCTGATGACTCTTGATTGCTGGGAAACATTACAGTGGCTTAATCTGTCAAGAAACAATTTTGTTAGTCTTCCTGCTTGCCTCGCCAAATTTGTCAAGTTGCGGGAGCTTGACTTGTCCGGTTGCAAGAGACTCCAAGGAATTCCGGAGCTTCCACCAAACGTTATACGACGACTCACCAGTGGTTGTGAATCACTGGACAGAGAGGCGTGGCCGTCAGAGGAAGATGATTGTGAATCACTGGACAGAGAGGCGTGGTTGTTAGAAGAAGATTATTCTAAATCACTGGAGAGAGGGGTGTGGTCGTTAGCTGAAGATTTTTGTGAATCACTGGACAGAGAGGCGTGGTCGTCAGATGAAGATGATTGTGAATCACTGGACAGAGAGGCGTGGCCGTCAGATGAAGATGATTGTGAATCACTGGACACAGAGGCGGCGTCGCCGTCAATTGAAGATGATGATGAAGAAGAGCCAATTCCGGAGCTTCCCTCCTATTTAGAAATATTTCAATATTTCAACAAAATGGCTCTCCATCTATCTCTCTCTATCTTTTTTTTTTTTTTTCCTTTCTTTTCTGGAATATATATGCATGCTCCAGACCCTTGATATGAATTACTCCCTGTATCAGACTTTAATTATGTGAATAAACTTTACAATCTCCTAGCTAGAACTCAGACATTTAAGAAACAATGAATGGAAGTTTGTGAATCTTTAAGAATGCAGTGATGCTAGCACATGATATGATAAAATGCAGAAGCATATGATCGTGAAGATTCTTTCAAGCCAACTAATGGCTATCAGTAACTTTAACTTACCTGTGTACTGTCTACAAACTCCTCTCATTTTCCATAATATACTAGTTAGCATAATATAATGGCCAGTAGTAGCATGATGCTTTGGATCTGGTAGGAGCCTGAGATTGGCTACATAAAATAATGGTTTCAAAATTGTTTGTTGTCGTCCTCAATTGATTCCATTGTTGTAGGAGAATATTGGTGGTAATCAGCTAGGTAGGACATGCAAATTATGGTAGTTCATACAACTTGGTTGAGATGAGCCATTAGTAACATTTGTATTCTGGTTCATTTTCTTTACGTTCATTTGTTGCTATGTTGCGAGGTGATTGATATCATGCAGTTTGTTTGTTTTTTCCATTTGCAGTGGGGACTGTAGATTTTGCAGTTGGAAAGGTTACAAACTCTGGCCAAGTTGGCTACATGGTGATTGCTGATCTAGCTGTATTTGAGATGACCGCAAATGAGCTAGAAGCAAAGGTATATGCTATTCTCCTCTAGTTGTATCTTGCCTATGCTCTTATCCTAGTAATTCTGACCTCAAGCGCCCATATGTTATTGTTTACAATTTTATCGAAACTTCTCAATGTTAAAAAGGCATGATGTTGCATTGTCCACATGGTCCATGGATTAAGCACATGGAATATGAAATGCATCACTTTAAGAAAAATCTTCCTAGTATATGTGCATGCCACAAGTACATTAAATTTTCCTCTACAGATTACAACTGAAATTTCATAAACAAGTATTGCCAATAATTTGCCAAAACTCATATACAAATATAAGGAAAAAGTGAAGAAATAGCAGTGCTGAAAGAGATTTTAAGAGTGTAAGCTGTACCACATTGTAAGGAGATTGACAATTTTTCTAAACTAAGTACATATATAGTATGATACTATTAGAAATGGAATAGTGGTTCATGCAATTTCAAATTCATTCAAGAGGCCATCTTCTTTATGAACAATACAAATATTGTTTCTGAACAAGGTTAAGTAGGTAATCAACTAGTTTATGATTCCTAATTGACTGTTTGGTTTGTGAGTTGTATGGATTTAGTATAGGTTTGAGTAAGATTTTTCTTACATGTGAAACTTTTCTTTCTAATTTCTTGTGGCCAAGTTCTGCCAATTGACACCAACGTGTTGTGTTTCTACAAAATTTGGGTTTGTAAAATCATTTCCTGCACCATACTGCAGTTTAACTTCTTCGAAGGTAATACATCATTTATGGGACAACTAGGGTGCCAAGTTGGCCATGGGTTCTAATGCATGAACATGTTATGACACATATTTTATTTATAGACAAAGACACAAATGCATAAACATTTTTCCCAATATCCTGATACAGATAAAGATCTGGGAAGATCACAAGTCACAGCCACTTTTAGTACTGAGACCCTATGATGGCCTTCCTGTTTATTTGTCTACATTTATGACAGCTCCTGACAGGCCTGATCACATCATATTTATAACAGTGGTAAGTGATCATTGATTTGTTTACATTGTATCATAAGGTTTTGTCTGTGATTCTGTTGCCTAATGATGATGGCTACGTATGTCCTAGTGTATTGAAGTGTAATTGCATGAATCCATTCTACAGGGCCCACTTAATCAGGAAGTGAAGATCTGGTCCTCAGCGAGTGAAGAAGGCTGGCTGCTTCCCAGTGATGCTGAGACGCTGAGTCATGGAAATGTACCCAGACCTTAGAGTTAAAGAGCTCTGCTCAAACTCGAGTTGAGGATGCATTCTTTAATCAAGTTATAGCATTGTCATAAGCTGGCCTTCTTTTACTTGCAAATGCTAAGAAGAATGCTATATATGCCGTGCACTTAGTCTTTGGTGGTGAGCCAGCATCTACATGCATGGATTACATAGCAGAATTTATTCTTACAATGCCTATTTTGAGCTTCACTGGGACAAGTATATCACCTCATTGTGAACAAATTTATTGTGTCCGAACGCAAGCCATTCAACAGTATGCTTTGGACTTATACAAGTGCTTACCTCCCCCATTGGAGAATTCAGGTTCAGAAAAGTCAGATTCCAGTGTTTCACATGATGCAAATGAGGCGGTGTCAACTAATTGAGCACTGAAACCAACCACACAAGCTACTAGTTCTGAGGGTGCAGTTGCCTTGAGGTATCCTGTGCACGCTGGTTCGGTTGGTGCTGCCAATTCAAAAGATATTTCCACTTTGTCTATGGAATCAAAACCTGTTGCATTGGCACCGGAGACTAGTGATGCTGATGCTGTTTTTGTAGCACCACACCTCTTCCTTTGAGTCCTAGGTTGTCCGGGAAACTTTTTGGTTTAAGAAGCTCGACAGATAGCAGTGACCATGGTGGTGACCAATACGTTAATGAGTACTCAGTTGACAGGCAGATGAATACTGCTAGTTCCTCGATGACGATTCAAGGAATGATGAGCAGAAAATTGCATAGGATGAAGTATCTAGTGTGCTCAATCCTCCTACCATGTTCAAATATCCAACCCATTTAATAACTCTGAGATTTTAATGGCTGCTTCATCCTCTGAAAATACAAATCCAATTGACAGCAACACTGAGGGGGATGCAAAAATCCAAGATGTGCTTGTTAAAAGTGACGTGGGTAATCCTGAGATGGAAGTTAAGGTTGTGGGTGAAGCCAGATATACTCAAATTGATGAATTTGGCTCTCAACGAGAACTCCACAATGCTGTTTCAGAAAATAAGGAAAAGTTCTTTTGTTCCCAGGCATCAGATCTTGGAATTGAGATGGCTCGGGATTGCTGTGCAATATCCTCAGAATCTTATATTACAGATGAAGCTTGGCAATGTGATGGTGCCAGCATGTCAGAACCACTAGCCCAGCCTCATTCTGGAGAGGAAGACCAGGATCTCTCTACAAAAGATGTATCTGGGTCAGCTACCGCCACGACCACCCCACAACTACAAACACCAAATGCAAAGTCGAGAAAACAGAAATGGAAAAATATGGAAGCATCAGGTCTATCTTCCCCATCACCAGGTGTGCTCAACTCAATAGAGCCGTCCAATGAAGCAGGTGGGAGTTCAAGTCCCCCCTCCGGAGAAGCTACATTTCCTCAAATTATGGCCGGGCAGGATATGATGAATCAGGTGAGTGCTGAAGAATTTGGAAATTCAATTATCTTGCATGTGTCTATGATGTACCAACTATTTTCAGCTTAACCTTAGTAAAGCAGGCTTAGTAGCCTTTCCAAAGTTATGCTACTGCCATTTGAGTCCGTCTTCAAGTCTTTTATTATTTGGTGAAACGGTATATTAATATGATTTTTCTTGTCCACATTTCACCTGCCTATATCTTGGCAAGAGCAAAAGGTTCTATGTTTGCGTATGTTATGGTTGTGTTTTGTGTAATCAAACTTGTTTTTATGTCCATTATCCTTTCTATTAAGTATGGCTTTTGGTCTATATATGCGCAGCTAATGACTGCAAAAAGAATTGCAAAAGCAGATGGCAATGATGGTTACTGTCCCAATTACAAATGAAGGCAAACGATTAGAGGCGGCTCTCGGTCGGAGTATGGAGAAGGCTGTAAAGGCCAATAATATTGCTTTGAGCGCTCTGTCTCAAGAAGAGAATGCAAAGAATGAGAAATTATTGCGAGACCATACTCAACAAGTAATTGGTTTGATTGTGAACAAGGACTTTCCAGTCATGTTAGAGAAAATGGTAAAAAATGAAATAGCTGCTGTTGGACCAGCTGTTGTTCGTGCAATCACTCCAGCTGCGGAGAAAACATTACCTTTGGTTATATCTGATTGCTATCAGGTAAGAATTTTGAAGATCTGGCTTGTTCCTTTATAAAATTGGCTTTAGTTATCTAATTGATGCTTGTGCTGCAGAGAGGAGTGGGAGATAAAGCAGTTAATCAATTGGAAAAATCAGCTAACTCAAAACTTGAAGCTACTGTATCCAGGCAAATCGAGGCGCAGTTTCAGACATCGGGTAAACAAGCTCTTCAGGTAAGTCTAAATGTGATAGTGACTTAATTTCTTTGCATTTGTGATTTGAATATCAAACACGTGTTTGATTTGCTTCAGTAAACCTTTTAACTAATGATATATGTATATAAGCCTTTTCACATAGGATGCTCTCAAGTTTAGCATGGAAGCTTCAGTGGTACCTCCCTTTGAGAAGTCATGTAAAGCCATGTTTGAGCAAGTAGATGCCACATTCCAGAAAGTAACGGTTGAACATGCAACTGTGGCTCAGCAGCATTTTGAGTCTGCACATTCGCCTTTGGCCCATGCTTTAAGGGTGTGTTTGCTTTTACTCTGTCCAGCTTCTTCTCTTTTAATAATTTATTTATTGACAAATTTTCATCGCTTATGCTTTCAAGAATTATAATGTTTGGGGTCTTTGATTCTTTATGAGAAAAAGGGGAATGAAGATTGGTAGCTCGTTAGGAATTATTATCTGCTCACAGTGACTGTAGAACCTCTTGTGGGGTGCACTAGTATTTATGTAACTGGTCATAGGTTGATACTGCAGAACTGGAATGTGTAATGCTGCTCCACTAGTGTTTATGTTTTGAATCTCAAAGTATTAATGTTCTCTACCTGCAAAGAGTAGTATTTTTGAGTTGATGACTGAAAGGATGAGTCTTTGTTGGGTTCTAGACACAAGGTTTTGTTTTGATCTGTCAAGATCTCACTGGTTGATATCTTTCTGGGAATGAGAAATGTTTTGGCTTTGCTTTTGCTTTCTTATGCGGGTCTTCTGGGTTCACTATGGTGTACAGTTTCATCTGCACGTATTTATGTCTGACTCTGCATTGTGATGTTATTTGCAGGAAGCTATTAGCTCTGCATCATCAGTGACTCAAACCCTAAGCGGAGAACTGGCTGATGGTCAATGTAAGTTAGTAGCTCTTGCAGCTGCATGGGGAAACTCAAGTGCAGTAAATCCTGACTGTTGTTCCGCTCTGTGTAATGCATTATGGTAGTCAGCATTCAGATCAGAATGAGGCAGTCTATCTGGACTGTTACTGCATTAGAATCTGACGCCTTGTTACTCCCATGCATTACCATGTAATATCATGTGCATACAATTTACTCTGGTCTATTCTGAGGTGCATTAGCGAAAGCAAATTTCACTAAGATGTGTTCTTTTAGAGTGGTTCAAAGCAACAACTTGAAACGATGCTGCTCTTTTAACTTCAAGTTTCAAATTGTTAGAATCCAGATTTTTATGAGTATTCCTACCTTTTCAAGATATTCCAATTTAGGGTTTTCTCTTTGTTCTAATAACTGCAGCAGTAAGCATACTAGGGTTGACATTTCTAGACATTTGGTTTTTCCTCCCCTTCTTTCTGTGACATTTGTTTTCATTCATGTACTGAAGGACAAACATTCTCATGTTAATCTTTTTCACTATTTTAATTTTCAAACCTAAGGATTGTATTATATAATTGGTATACTTCAAGCAGTGAAGAATATGCTAAAAGTTCTAGTCTGACTTGGCTAAATTCCACTTCAAGGTTATGCAGCAGGCATGTGCTGACTTTCTTGAGGGAAGAAGGTCTTTGTCTCTAATGATGGGGTTGATGCTTAAGTAGTTCTTGCTTGTTGGAGTTTGCCGATGTTGTAGATTCATGCAACCAAGTCGTTGCTGGAAATCAACTGAACACTACCTAGATTTCTTCACTGGTAGATTTTACCTATTTAAAAGGTATGATCTCTAGTCAAGTAGTTTAAATTAAACATGCACAATTAGCTCTTAAATCTTTTCGTATAATGTTCCTTTGCTTATGTAGTTGGATGGTTACCAGCAAGCATACACTGATAAACCTTGATAGTGGCGAGACTCCTCTGATGGTCAGAGCAAAAGGGATGGTGAGTCCCCTGCTTTATATAAATGATATTGTGCTCATTCTTTTCCTCCAACACCATTCTGCCAAAATAAGATACGATTCAAATGAATGCTTGGTACTTCGAGCACATGAAAACAGAAGATGATGGCAATTTTGATTTCTCATCTGTTCTTAAAAATGTCTGACTGCATGTCTTTTCCATTGCACTGATTGCAGTGATCTAAAGGGGTGGTTGATCAAGAGTTTGCGGTAGCCATAGGAAGTGGCATGATGCTGGAGCTATAAGCATATATGGTGCTGGTGTTGTATGCTGAGGTTATTTCAGAATAGCAGTGCTTATTAAGGTTTGTTCAATTCAGCAGCGCATATTCAGTAGCTTGCACCAATCTGGATTACCATTCACAAGGTCTAATGGCACAGTAAGAAAGAGAAGAAACTAATTCTAAATATTTATATTATGAAAGAATTTGGATCTTAATATACGTTTCATTAACTGATGGCAATTTTGATTTCTAACGTGTTCTTGAAAAAGTCTGACTGCCTGTATTCTATTGCAGCGATCATATGTGGTTGTTGATGTTTGTTTTCAGTCATAAGCAAGTGGCATGAGTCTCTTTACACGCTGCTGCAGATCAGGCTCTCTCCAACAAGTATTTTTATTCATCAAAACTGATCAATGGGTAAGTGCATATGTGTAATACTCTTAGAATAAATACCTTTCCTTTTTCATTCTTTTGTAACTTAGAGGAATTATTAAAACTATTTATTTTCAGAATAATAATGCATACCTATTGTGTTTTGTACTTAGGTTTTATTTGATCATAATTTACAATCAGAAGCCAGTTTAATGAAGTGATCACTGAACAGTGGACGCATAGCTAATTTTCTTAGAAAACAGTTGGAAGTATTGGACTATCCTCGATTTAAAGACATATACGTTGAGGTCTCAAGTATCTCAACTTTTCCATTATCTTCATCGTTGATTATCAATTGAGTCCCACTGTTGTAGGAGAATATTGGTGGCAGTCAAGGCTCTGCAGATCACGGTATTCCATGTAAATTGGTTGATAACTTGATATGATCCAGTAGTAATATTTGGCTTCACTTTGTTTCTTACATTTTGATTAATATTTTCTAGTAGTAACGTTTCTGTGTGATTAATGTTGTACATTTTGATTGTTGCTTCTGCTTGCAGTGGAAAATATAAACTTTCACTTGGAATGGTTGCATATTCGAGCAACTTGGGTACATGCTGATCCGTCTGAATTTGAGACGACTGCAAATGAACTAGACGTAAAGGTATGTATTTCCCTTGCTCATCATCTGTTTCTCTTCCTAGTTGATGTAATTATCTTATTCAGTGTTCAATAAAAGATAAAATATATCCTCCTACATATTTCAAAGATTCTCTTAATTTTTCTTGCTTAATGGGTACGATCTTTGGTTAATTGGAATAAATTAGCATATGTAACTTAGCCCCTTTACAATTTCATATAATTAATGTTCTTTGCCTATCAAATTTGCAGGTAACAAGCAAACCAAATAGTGATATACCCCAACACTGGTGAGACCTATGATGGTCAGAGCAAGCAATGGGTGGTAAGTCTCCTTCTGTATGAATGCACAGTGCTTGTTGCCCTACTTTTTCAGTTATAGCATCCAGTTATAGATAATTCCATTCATGATATAATTCATAATGTAATGTTCTTTTGTGAGATATAATGTTATATTACCAGGTGGTGAATCTTGTACCACTTTTTGGTAAAAGTATGAAATCGATCTTCCTTGTATATAATGAATTGTTCGATGGATGATGAGAATGTTGAATCGACATGTTTGTGAAAAAGTCTTGACTGCGTGTGCTTCCCATTGCAGTCATCAAGTAGGCGGGTTGATTAAGTGTTTGCAGACATAGTCATAGAGAAGTGGCGTGAGGCTGGGGCTTCCCTGTTTGGAGGCTGCTGCAGAACAACTCCAAATACCATCACGGCAATATCTAAGGCTCTTTCTAACAAGCTAGTCTTTTGCAGTTAACGATGCTTAGTTGAGTTCTGAAAATGAGATGTAAATATTTGTAATATGATGCTAAGAATAAGTGCATGTATCTTTCATTTCCTTGTTTTGTAATTCAAGTAGCAGCAAACCTATCACTATGGTGCTTCTGCTGTATGGTGGCTGGTGAGTTTGTTTCACATCCAATAACACTGCTTGTTACCTTGCAAAGTTAAATCTCACTAACATTCTGTAGTGTGTACTAAACAAGTTCTGAAAGTAGAATGGCATCCTACTAGTCATATTAACAGGAAAATCTTGAAAAGTTAGCTCATTAAAACTGAGTTCTAGGAGTGATTATTTCTCTGCACATAAAATCTGGTTTATCATATGTCTCCAATGTCATCTCTTTGTCCAATGTGTCCAATGTCATCTCAATTTCACCAACAGATACTAGGAGTCCTAATCAAACAATGGAAGCAGCGCAAAATTTGCATTTTTTGGTCACATTGGAGGTGATTGAACCCCTGAAGCCCAATCCTAACCTAATTTCCCACCCCAAGTCCCAAAATTTACATTTTCCGGTATAGGTGCGAGAAGACAGGGTTTAAGGAATGAGATATTAGTAAAAAACCAAATGGCATTGATTAGGTGCAGCAGGAAGGAAGTGAGTACTCTAGATGAGTAAATGATTCGACTGTAGTGGAGTTCATGTTGGTACACCCCTTTGCCCTTTCAGCATATAACTTGATTATGGAAAAGACTGGTAAACTGAATAGATGGTGCAAGGTCAAGTGCTGCAGGTTGCTGATTCTGTAGAGGTATGCAAAGAAACTATTAGTAATCCAGGGTGGTAAAAAGCTCAATAGGGTCACCATCTTTGAGCAAATCCATTCTTCTTCTTTTTTATTTTTTTATTGGGGGTAATTGTTATATAGGCTTTGTAAAGAGATTGTTGTGATCAGAGATTGTTGTGGCCTTATTACATTGCTTCTTCCTTGATGTTTCTGCAGCCTACTTCTAGCTTCTCTACTACTTATTTTGATGTGCAAAAGTAATTTATTTATCAGAATTTAATTTATTTTTCACTTTTCACTTTTCACTTTCACAAGTTACTATATGAAACCGTTGGTACAGAAAACGAGACCAACAGAAGTATTTAACGGAAAAGGTAATGTACCAAGGTTAGAAATGTCATTTTGGCGGAATGAAAGTTAGTTGCAACCCCAAATAGGCCAACGGACCCATCAGCCATGGCTGCAATGCTTCAGCTGAGTCCTCTGCTCTCAGCCACCCCAACTAACCAAAACGAAGCACCTTCCAAAGCCTTCCGCTTGTTCCTCGGAAGAAGAAGAAATAAGGGGTGTATTGTTCATGTCCAATTCTCTGATGAGCGGTTGCTACTCGAGTGCTGGGCTTAGTGACGAGGCTATTGGGCTCGAAGATTATGGCTTTCTGTTAATGGGCTCAGCTCCATAGGGGGCTTGTGAAGATGGTTTTGGAGGAAGATGTGTTAATTGGGTATTCTTTGATTCATTTATGTGCAGGGTGTGGGGACTTGGGTTATGCCCAGAAGGTGTTTGATGAAATGCTTGAGAGAAACACTGTGTCGGCAAGGTTACCATGTTATCTGCAATTTCAGCTTGTGCACAACTGAGTGATTCTCTCTCTGGAAAGTGTTGCCATGGTTATGTTCTAAGGAATAGACTAGAAGGTTGAGATACCATTTGTAATGCCATGAAGTCATGAAGTGCGGTCAACAAGACATGACCTGCATAATTTTTGACAATATGTCGAATAAGACTGTAGTGTCATGGAACTCGTTGATTTCTGGTTTCATAAGAAGTGGTGATGTGAAGTCAGCTTGGAAAGTGTTAAATGAGATGCCAAAGAGTTGATCTTGTCTCTTGGAACACTATGATTGGTGCTCTGGTCCAAGTGAGCAAGTTTGGGGAAGCAATTGAACTTTTCCGGGTGATTCCGAGTGAGGGAATAAAAGGAGATAGGGTGACCATGGTGGAGGATGCATCTGCCTGCGGATATCTAGTAGCTCTTGATCTGCAAAGTGAACTCATGCTTATATCGAAAAAAATGAAATTAACTGTGACATGCGGCTTGGGACAGCTTTAGTTCACATGTTTGCTAGATGTGGTGATCCTCA
Organism: Rosa x damascena; assembly: GCA_001662545.1. Lineage (NCBI taxonomy): Eukaryota > Viridiplantae > Streptophyta > Magnoliopsida > Rosales > Rosaceae > Rosa > Rosa x damascena. The sequence continues at coordinate 98,602 of LYNE01000720.1, forward strand.
AAGTGCAATGAAGGTGTTCGATAACATGGCAAGAAGATGTTTCTGCTTGGACAACAGCCACTGGAGCAATGGCCGTGCAAGGAAATGGGGAGTGAGCTCTAGAGCTTTTCAATGACATGCTTAAGCAAGGGGTGAAACCAGATTAAGTAGCCTTTGTGGCAGTACTAACAGTATGCATCCATGTTGGTCTTTTGGAACAAAGGCGGAACATTTTCATGTCAATGCTCGGTCCGTGGCAGTTTCCCTCATATCGTTCATTACGGTTGCATGGTTGATCTACTTGGCCAAGCAGGGCACTTGGAAGAAGCTGTTGATCCGATAAAGTGCATGTCAATGGAACCCAATGATGTCATTTAGGGTAGTCTCTTGGCTGTGTGTTGAACCCTCAAAAACATCGAAATGACAGCATATGCAGCTGAACAGATATCAAAGTTGACCACTTAGAGGACTGGTATTCATGTGCTTCTATCGAACATATTTGCATCAGCTGGGAAATGGGCATACATTGCAAAAGTGAGGCTACAATTGAAAGAGAAAGGGATTCAGAAGGTACCGGATCCAGTTCCATTGAAATTAATGGAGTGATTCATGAGTTTATCTCCGGTGGTGATACTGATACACGCACAGAGAAGAGCCACATTGCGTTGATGTTGCAAGAAATAAACAGCAGACTCAGAGATGCCGGTCACCTTACTGATTTGGACAATGTCCTGCTTGATGTTGATGAGAAGGAGAAAGAGTTCTTGCTCAGTCAACATACTGAGAAAGTGGCCATAGCTTTTAGGCTTATAGGTACAGGGCAAGAAGTGCCAATTCGCGTGGTGAAGAATCTGGGAGAATGTGTTCTGATTGTCACTCTTTTGCCAAATTAGTGTCAAGAATATATGACAGGGAAATTATTATTCGAGGTAACAGCAGGTTCAATTTCTTTAGCCACGGCTTTGCTCTTGCAGTGATTACTGGTAATAGAATTATGATTTAAATAGAACTCTAGCCAACTATTGTTCTCCTTTAGCCTGCACTCCCATTATCTATTGCTTTTGATCTGCACTGCCATCATCATATTATTCCCCCAATATGATGAGGGTTGTTCGCCTCGCTGCCACCTCCCCATGTTTGTCTATGTCTTAACTGATTTCTCCTTGATTTGGAGTTATTTATTTATTTATTTTAAATGTAATTTATCGTTTATTAGCTTGATTGAATTGATCATGTTTCTCAGTTAATGTGAATGAGGTGGAAGCATTGGGTGAGTTGTTCAACAAGTTGAGTAGTTCGATTCTAGATGAGTTTATTCACAAGGTTAGTTGAATCAGGTGTGTTTATACGCTATCTGTTTTCTGTTACTAGTATTATTGTTTATCATTATAATTTGGTTATGCATTCTTCATTTATCTACCTTAGTTTGTAATTTTTCAGGAGGAGCTTCGGTTGGCTCTGTCCAAAATTCAAACAGGCAAAAATCTTTTTCTCGATAGGGTAAGTTCATTGAGAATTTTTTTGCCTAATTCTATATTGAATCATTGATTAATAGTAAACTTTTCTATTTGACATTCTAGCTCATCTTGATTGCTTCAAGGAATTTAGGATTGCCAATGTTAGACTGATCTGTTTATGGGTAGTTGAAGTTATAGTCTTTATAACATAACCATCTCTTTGATGCAGCTGTTTTTGTTTGTCTAACTTGAAAGTGCAATGTTTTCACTGAGACAAATCGTGTCTGATTCTAAATTAAATTAGGTAGAGTAAAACTCTTTGTCTGATATTCTTGGTCCTTAATTGCTTGATGGGATTTAGGATTGCCAATGTGAGTATGTGACAAATTTCTTTCTGGCATACCTTCTTTTTGCTGCTAGTTGTTCATATTTCTCGAACTATACATGTTGATGATTTAATGGATTTTGGAGATACTGTATTCTTTTGACTGCTTGATGGGATTTAGGATTGCCATAGTGAGTGTGAACGGATCACTTTCTGGGTACTTCAAAAATATTCTTTCTTTCTGAAATTTATGTTGTGAAGCTGTAATGGAATTTGGAAATATTCTAGTCCCCTGATTGCTTGATAGGGGTTAGGATTGCTAATATAGTATGTGCTCAAAATCCTCTTTTTGGGTACTTAAAGTTATAGCCTTTATGCAATAGCCTTCTTTTTGTTGCTGGGTTTCTGTTTAACTTTGATTTTACGGGATTTGGAAATATTCTGTAGCTGTAATACCAGATTCATGTGACTGACTAAACGCCACCTATATTTCAGCTCAATATGTGCTGAATGGCCATGGAACATGGATGACACCCAAGACATAATTTGTTTCTTTCCAAATCAGTGACTACTGCTTTTGATCTGCACTGCCATTATATATTGCTTTTGATCTGCACTGCCATCATCATATTGTGTTTGATCTATTGTCAGTGGGCTGAAAAAACAAGGGATATATATCAGAACCAATCAAGCCCTTGAGCCTGAAGATGGAATGACAGTAGTTCACCTAGTATGCCAACAGAATGAATATTCACCAATTGTATCCCATCCACTTCAGAGTTCCAACATGAATGCCATGCATTCTGATGTATTCTCTCGGAGACAGAGAGTTCTGAAGCTGAGACTTGAAAACAATCTTTAGACTTAAAGCTTCAAAGTGCGAGAGCTCATCAAAATTGCAAGATTTTTCAGGTTTGGTTTTCCTCTTTTTTCTCAGATTCTGCAGGTATATTGTTTTTATAGGGATATGGTTGAGATTTGTTGGTTTTTCTAAGCTTTTAATTCATAGTGGTGATCAGTAACATTTGGAATTAACACAATGGTAGTTGCATCAACTAATCAGCATATATGGATGGCATCTGGGGTTACAATACTGGCACCTCAAGAGAGATGAGCAAGTGGCTCTAGTTATGTTAGGAAAGAACTTTGATCTTAGTAAAGGGCTTCATGGATTGATGGCAAATTTGATGTGTATGTGTTCTTGAAAAGTCTGACTGCATTTATTCCATTGCAGTGATCAAGTGGGGTGGTTGATGAGTCTGATTGTCTGCGCAGTCATAGGTAATTGGCATGAGGCACTTTAGAGGTTGCTGCAGGAAGAGTACAAATACACTAAATTCACCCAAAAGTATTGGTATTCATCAACACTTGTATATAATCTTCTAATACCTGAATATTTTCCTTTTCCATGTTTTTAACTTTTATGTATGAAGTAAAACTGTCGTTATGGGCGCTGGTTCTGCGTGAATATGTTGCAGAAATATTACGGTACGTATTAATGTTTATTCATTCATGTTACATAACATTGAAAAATAGCACATTCTTTAGCGAACTGATTCTTCCTCTGTAAACTTAGAAAGTATTTTGAAGGAATGGAGTACCCTCAATTTAAAGACCTATTAATTGCGGTGTCAAATATCTCAGCTCTAGCACATACACCGTCATCGTCATCTTATTTATATTGAGTATCTAAATGTTGCATCCAGTTTGCAGTCTGCTTCAATTGAATACCGACTGTTGTTACACCCATATTTGCATTCGGAGCAGAAAGGGGCAGGATCTATCTTGATTTTTACTGCTTTAGAACTTAGAAGTGCCTCCTCCGTACTCCCATTACCATGTTGATGAACAAGTGTAACTTCGTAGTTGAACATTTGTCTCTGTCTTTACACGATAAGAATTACATAGGTTAATGTAATTGATAAATACATTGAACCCAAACAAAGTGTACACAGTACACTAGATAATTTCCTTGTTCCTTCAAGCATCGAAGTAATGATTTTCCGAGTCTTCGATAAGTCACCACCTCTCAAAAAAGAAAAGGGTCCTTGACCACCAGCCCCAAAATAGGCTAATTTTAGCCCACTTACACCAC